>SMJT01000060.1:142872-257325 GCA_004349715.1 Crucihimalaya himalaica | reverse complement strand
GATAGATAAATATTTTTATATCAAAGCTGAAGATTTTAAAATAAAATTTCATAAAACTAAGCCATGTGCGGTAAACCATGTACAATTAATAATAAAGTGAAAAGTATAATCTACTAGTGTAATCAACTGAAAAATTCAAATGTCCATACCAAATACTTGAGAAATACAAAAAACTATTGTTTCAAAATATAAAGATCAAGTGCAGTCTGATCCTCAAGCGTATGAGACTGTGATTTCTCTCGTTGCATTCAAACGTGCCTTGTCCGTTTTGTAGAATTTAGCAATTTCTTCGACGAAATGTTCCCCATCACCCAACTCAGGTTCGCTCAACATCCGCACTAATGCCTCTACAACATCATAAATGTTGTATACGAAGCTCCATTTGTTGGGCAACAGAATCTTGAGGAATATAGCTCTTCTTTCCCGATATTTGGGTGGTAGATTTTGGTGTTGAGACCAACTTACGTTTACCATATCAAAGACATATAACAAAGGGACAAATGTATTACTATATTTAAAAGGATGAGAGACTAAAATACAAAGCTTTGGGTTTTGGTTGAGACTCTGTCGGATAGTGAATCATCACTTTAAAAACCCATCCTTTGATAAGGGGTGTTAATTGGTCATATGATTACACCCTCTCAATGATACATTGTTGGCAGCGACATGTCCTAATTTATTGGGATAAACAATCAGTCTCTTTTACTGTAAACTCCGAAAACAAAACTAAAATGTGTTAGCCTGCTGCAAAATAGGTATGGGGATTTTTCATCAACTCTTTGAAGCCCTTCTTTATGAGAACAGGTGAGACGACCCCGCTCGGGTTATCTACTTTTTTTTTTTTTTTTAGAACAAGCAAATATTATTCCCATAAATAATATTCGCACACACACAACAATCCGAACTTAAGCCGAAACCGAATTTAACACAGTAATATTATCTCCCAAAAGATAATATTACCAACCACACACATTAAACCGTAAACACTTACAGTAATATTATTTCCCATAAATAAAATTACCCAAACCGGAGATTTAAACGAACTACTTAAAAACCGAATACAACATACACACAAACCGAGAATTAGATCATCTTCCTCTCCTCGCCATGATTCCACGATCACAATTTATCCTTACCTGCATCACACACACAATGAGATGCGTAAGTATTATCACAAATACTTAGTGAGCGCATCCTCCCAACTATGAGCTATACACACAAGCCCATACAATTAACAATCAATCACAATATACACAAATGTCTAATCCAATGAACACCACGTCATTGTCACATTCCCGTTGTTGGCCAATGAACACCACGTCATTGCCACAAACACCTCAATGAACACCACGTCATTGACACAAACTACATATATCAATGATGAATCATCACAGATCCATCCTACACATCACAACAACCATCACAACTTACCAAACAAAATCACCATTGCTTAGATAAGCTCATGGTCACGCACTCACCTCAATAACACAACGGGAATTCGGCCAAGGTATACTCCACACACACTCAGGAGGACCTTACACACGAACTCAAACCAGCTAAGAACAACCTACAGCCAACCACAACAACAAACACCCAAGTTACCAAAACTGGCAAAACTGGGCAAAACCCAGAAAACGGCCGCTGGAAAGATCGAGCCATAACTGTCGATCTAACCGTCCAATTTCAAAACCAATCGGTGGAATTAAGCCCCTAGATGTCATGGAACCACTCACCAAATTTCGTGAGGATCCGACCACAGACGCGCAGAGATCTAACCCGAGTCTCCGCTGGTCCTGCCTTCGACGGAAACAGAACACCTCTACGAAATCGTGAATACTTTCAAACCACAGACTCAAATCAAATTCCGCAAAGAGTTACATCTAGATTAAAGGCTTAACTACAACTCCACCAAAAATCGTTACCTTTGGAACGATTGATTGGCCGAAACCTCTTTCTCCCAGACTCTGTCTGCTGAATCCGAGTCACTTCCAAGCTTGTCCTTCTTCTTCTCTCAAGGTTTGAGCTCTCTCTCTTCCCTCTATCTCTCACAGGCACGAAAATGGCTGCCAAGAAAGATGAAGTCGAGTTTTTTAAAGGGTTAATAGGGTTGACCACGAAACCCCATCACTCACAAAACTCACCAAACCCACATAGCCAGAAAATCGATTAAGAAATCGACTTTGGCCTACTTTTTGCTCCAGAATTCGATCATGAAAATCGACTTTGGCCCGATTTTTGCATCTTTCAGAGATTTTCACCCAAAATGCCGAACGATCACCCAGATCGGTTCTAAACCGATTCATGGCCACAAAAGCGGTTCAAAAACGATTCAAGACCGATTTTCCAAGAAATTGGTTTTGAACCGGTTTCAAACCGCTTCCGTTACATGATCGATCACATTGATCGGTTTCAGGCCGATCCTTCTTTCCTTGGATCGGTGGGTCCCCTCCCACCTGATCCCGAGCGTACAGAACATCCGTTTTTTTTTCCGGATCACGGGCGTTACAATTCTCCCCCACTAACATAGATTCGTCCTCGAATCTCGTCACACAGTCCTCCACTAGGAGTCACTCACAATCGCTACAGCGATTGATCAAAACTTGGCCAACACGGCCACACAAACCAAACACGAGCTGAGGTCGAACACTATCAACCTACACAACTCTTGGCCCACCGGGCAATCCCAAACCACAACTGAGGTCCGAACACTATCAACCTCGAGGTCTACATCCGATCCCTATGCTTATATCCACGTCATAGACTCATTGCTCCCAACTCGTACTCACACCACACCACTCTCAGGAACACAATCCTTCGAGCTAAAGGCAAAACACACCACCCCACCCTCGGGAACTCTCTCACTCAAGCTTGTGGCCAAACACAACACCCCACCCTCGGGAACACTATCCCTCGAGCTTGTGGCAAAACACACCACCCCACCCTCGGGAACACTATCCCTCGAGCTTGTGGCAAAACACACCACCCCACCCTCGGGAACACTATCCCTCGAAGCTTGTGGCCAAAAACAAGTACGAGTTGTTCAGGACCACCGTCCCTAGAGCACTCAAGTCTATACGTCTATAAGCACCTCAGACCGAAACTACCTCACGTGGTTCCCGTACAACAACACAATGTCATACTCCCACACATATTCCAAACCCGGAATATCACCTTAACCATGACTACACAAGTCACCACTTTAATAAGAAATACTCATCTTATTAAACTTCAAAATGTATTAACGTTACAACCACAAAACGAAATACATAATGAAACGAGTACAACACAATACTCCACTAGGAAACTGGAACCTTCGATGAAAGCTCAAGCCTCGGCTTGCTTCTCGAACCACTTCTTGAATTTAGCTTTCATCCTCGCCTCTGGTTCCCAAGTCTCCTCCTTAACACCGTCACAGTCCCACAAGACTCTGATCATCGGAACCTTCTTCCGGCGATCCTGCTTGACCTTTCTCTCGAGAACCCTCACTGGCCTCGCCTCAATGGTCATGTTAGGCTAAAGATCTGACGGAATCTTAACCAACACCACGTCATCCTTATGCAAGCACTTCTTCAGCATGGACACATGGAAAACCTTGTGAAATGCTTGCATAATCTCAGGTAACTCCAACCTGTAAGCCACCTCCCCAATTCGTTCAACAATCTTGAACAGACCCATATACCTCGGACTCAACTTAGTCGCAGTAATGGACCTGTTGGGACCCCTCAACATCGCCATCTTGAGATACACACTATCTCCCACCTCAAACACAAGCTCTTTTCTTCTCTTATCGGCATAACTCTTTTGCCGATCCTGAGCTTCTTTCATGTTCAGCTTCAAAACCCGGATCTTCTTCGTAGTTTCCTGAACAAAACTCGCACCCAATGTGCTCCTCTCCCCCACTTGAGTCCAACACAACGGTGTACGACATAGTCTCCCATACAGCGCCTTATATGGAGCCATCCCAATACTTGCCTGGTAGCTATTATTGTAAGCAAACTCTGCCAAGCTTAAGTGATCCACCCAATGACCACCCCAGTCGAGTACACACATCCTCAGCAAATCCTCGAGAGTTTGGATAGTCCTCTCAGACTGCCCATCCGTCTGAGGATGATAAGCCGTACTCATAAGCACCCTAGTGCCCATCTCAGCCTGGAACGCATTCCAGAAATCAGAAGTGAACTTCGGATCCCGGTCTGACACTATGCTCACCGGTACCCCATAAAGTCTCACTATCTCTTGCACATATTTCCTAGCCAAAACCGCAGCTCCATCAGTTTTTTTTATGGCCAGAAAACGTGCCGATTTAGTCAACCGATCAACGATGACCCAAATAGCATCCTTGGTCTGAGAAACCGGCAAACCAACCACGAAATCCATCGTGATCATATCCCACTTCCACTCTGGGATGGGTAAACTCCACAACAAACCGCTCGGAACCTGTTGTTCTGCCTTCACTAACTGGCACACATCACAAGCTTCGACCCAGTTAGCCACATCCCTCTTCATCCCAACCCAATGATAATACCGTTTCATATCTCGGTACATCTTAGTCGCCCCTTGATGAATAGAGAACATACTCGCATGTGCCTCACTCAGAATCTCTCGCCTCAAATCCTCGTCTAAGGGCACACACACCCTTCCATAAACAAGGATAATCCCATTAGCAGAGATCTGGTACTCGAAACCCTCAGCTCTGGAAGCCTTAATCAACTTTGCATCCTTCTCCTGAGCCAACCGAACCCTACTCAGAAGATCTGCCTGATTAGCCGCCTCCAAGCCTAACGGTTCCTGAGATGCAACACACAACCTCAACGTGCTGAGCTCACTTACCAATGACTCCATGTCCTGCTTCTGAGCCGAAACCACCCGCTTATGACTCAAAGCATCTACAACCAAGTTAGCTTTATCAGGATGGTAAGCTATCTCCAGATCATAATCCGCCACCAACTCCATTCAGTGCCTCTGCCTCAGATTCAACTCTGGCTGGGTGAAGATGTACTTCAGGCTCTTATGATCCGTGAACACCTGAACCTCCGCACCATAAAGATAAGATCTCCAAATCTTCAGGGCGAACACAACTGCAGCTATCTCAAGATCATGGGTGGGGTAATTACCCTCATGCTTCCTCATCTGCTGCAAAGCATAAGCAATAACCTTTCCTTGCTGCATCAACACACATCCGAGACCCACTCTCGAAGCATCCGTGTACACCACGTATGGCTCGCCCAGCTCTGGCAACGCCAAGACTGGTGCACACGTCAACATTGCCTTCAGGTTTGCGAAACCTGTCTCACACTCTGGAGACCACACGAAAGGAACATCCTTCCCCGTCAGCTTCGTCATCGACTGAGCCATACTCGCAAAACCCTTAACGAACTTCCGGTAATAACCCGCCAAGCCAAGAAAACTTCTAATCTCAGTAGCATTCCTCGGCCTCGGCCACTCCCTGATAGCCTGGATCTTCTCTGGATCAACTGAAACTCCAACCTCAGATACAATATGACCCAGAAATCCGATCTCCCGCTGCCATAAACTGCACTTGCTCAACTTAGCATACAATTTCTGTTCCCGCAGCTTCTCCAAAACCGTTCTCAGATGAACCTCATGCTCCTCAGGACTCTTCGAGTACACCAGAATGTCATCTATAAAGATGATCACGAACTCGTCCAGATACTCCTGGAACACGCTGTTCATTAACCTCATGAACGCTGCTGGTGCATTCGTCAATCCAAACGGCATCACTACAAACTCGTAATGTCCGTACCGAGTCCTGAAAGCAGTCTTCTAGATATCCGCCACATCTATCGGAATCTGATGGTATCCCGATGCCAAGTCAATCTTGGAGAACCAAGTAGCCCCCCGCAGCTGATCCAACAACTCATCAATCTGCGGAAGAGGATACTTGTTCTTTACCATGACCCGATTCAAATCCCGATAGTCAATACACAACCGGAAACTTCCATCCTTTTTCTTCACAAATAGCATCGGTGCTCCCCACGGTGAACTACTCGGTCGGATGAAACCCTTATCCAATAACTCCTCCAACTGCTTCTTCAGCTCAGCCATCTCTGCTGGAGCCATTCTGTATGGAGCCTTCGATATCGGTGTCATTCCTGGTTCCAACTCAATCGTGAAGGGATCAGACCGAGGTGGTGGTAATCCCTGCAATAACTGAAAAACATCCTCGAACTCTTGAACAACCCGAATATCTCCCACTTCAACCGCTCCCACTGTCTCTGGAGTAACAATTGTCGCCAGATAAGCCTCGCGACCTTTTTCTAGCATCCTCTCTGCCAGCATAGCAGAGATCACAAGACTCCCCGAAGTCGGTCTCACTCCCTTATAAACCAACCTCCCTTTCTTCCGCTCAAACACCACACGCACCCGGTGACAATCCAGATGCGCTCTATACTTTCCTAGCCAATCCATCCCTAGGATGACATCGTACAGCTCCATAGGGCAAACGATCAAGTTCGCTGGCATGGATTCCTCAACCACTTGGATGTCCACATCTCTGATTCGACCCCGAATGGGTAGAAACTTCCCTCCAGCAACCTTAACCACTCCCTTCTGATCACCAGGTTCACTCCGAAAATTGCCCCGCTCGGCTAATTCCGGAGTAACGAAGCAATGTGATGCTCCTGAGTCAAATAACACATGGGACTCAGACCCCCACACGAGCAAAGTTCCTTCACAAGTTCCATATGCTAAGAGACTTAACCACAACACCACATGTATACCTATTCCAAACTACAAGAATTTAACTTGACTAAGTCTAGGAATTTACCAGTGATCGGCCCGGAACTCGGCTCACCCGTCTCCACCATGGAAAACACTTGCGGCGCCGCCCCGCTTTGCCTCGTTGGTGGTGTCACCGCCACCTCCATCCGCTGCAGCTTGGGACACTTCGTCTTGATGTGTCCTGCCTCTCTGCAGTGGAAACACACCCGCGTATCCACACGCGTGTCCTTCTGAGGACAACTAGCAATCCTGTGATCCTTGCTTCCACACCTGAAGCATCCCTGACCACCTTGACTACTCCTCTGAGTGCCCTCGAACTTAGGCTTCTGGCCCTGAACAGGCTTATCACCTTTGCCTGAACCAGACTGCTGCTACGACCTCTTCGCCTGAAAACCCGGACTGGCCACCACTGCCTCATCTTTCAGACCATCTTCGATCAAAGCAGCCTTCTCCACCAACTCTCCAACAGTGCCAAAAGACCACACCAAGCAACGTTTCCTCAACTCGTCCCGAAGACCCTTCATAAACCGTCACACCTGAGCCTGCTCTCCCTCCATAACACGACCAGCATACACACTAAGACGGTTAAACTCTGCCTCATACTCTCGAACCGTCCGGTTCCCCTGAGACAACTCAAGAACCGCCCCTCCAACCGGTCCAACGCCTCCGGAGAAAAATACTTGGAGTTAAACTCCAACACAAAATCAGCCCAGGTGATATGATCCTGAGCAACAACAAGGAAGGTGAGCTTGAACCTGACAAGAAACATGAAGCCAATGGAGGATTTTTGGCAACCAAGAGAGCTAAGTTTCAAAGGATCAAAGAAGGCATTGGCGTGACACAATCCAAGAGTATCAACAAATGGATTAAGTGTTGTATGGGTACTCTTTTTCCCTGTCCATGTTTTTATCCCAATGGGTTTTTCATGGATAGGTTTTTAATGAGGCTTATGCAACACTTCCCCATTGTCCATTTGTTGATCAACCATCCAGCCCATGAAGCCCAACACAAGAAATTTCGACCAAGGCACTTCAAGGGGTCATTTTCAAAGTAAAAGAAGCCTAAGAGACATTCAAACTTGTTTTAATTCCTAGTCTAAGTTGTTATTTTCGAGACTGGCCTTGTTTTTATACACATTTCTCTCTTATAAAAACTCATGTATGATCTTATGATCAGTATCAAGACTTTTTAATCAAAAACCTTTCTGAATCTCTAGATCTTGTTGATGAGTAATATTCAACAAAACTTTCGATTCTTTTGGTGAGTAATATCCTTGAGAATCGATTGAAGAATATCAAGGGCTTCCGCAACCCTTGTGAGACCGTTCGATCCACAACCTTTGAAGCAATCCGTTGCTTGCAAAGCCTATCCAAAACCATACCCAAACCGTAGAGTGAGTTCCTTGGGAGGATCGTATTAGGTGGTATCAGAGCACCACTCCACAACTGGGTAATATCGTTCCATCTTTCACTTGTTCTTACTTCATTTCTTTTTTTTATGTTCTTGCTGAGTTCTTCACGAGTTATTTGAATATTTTGAGCATATAACCTGAATCAAACATGTTCTTAAGATCTGTTAGAACTAGGAAATCCAAGCAAATCGTTTCCAAAAGTGTTTTTAGGTTGCTAGTTTCTTTATTTTCAAACCGGTATTAAGGGTCTAGAAAATCAAATCTGTCTGTTTTGGATAAAATTGTGAAATCAACTGTTTGGAAACTAGGACGAGTCTAGTATTTGTTAAAATTGATTTCAGAATTTTTGAACGTGATTTGATATTTTATCCTGTTCGATCAAGTTAAACAGTCATTTCGGGTTCTAGTTGATTATTCTTGATTTATCCTTCAATCTTGCATACTCTCACTAGTTGTTTGATCTTTTGTGAGGTACAATATGTCAGACGAAGAGAGTGAAGCTGAGAATTCCCGGCCTAGACGTGAACGTGAGTCCATCTATGAACCAAAAAGTCGACGACATCACTCAACTCCTACATGAAATGAGAACCGTATGGCTGTACTAGAAGTCGTATACCCGGAAGACGAGAGAGAAACAAGACGTCAATACAGTTAAATGGATTAGATCAGATCAGAGTGTGGGCGAAGAAGTTACCACGCACGGCAGAAATCAAAGGAATCGGCCAAGGCTATACGATGCAAACGATAATCTGTTTTACGACCGTGGAGCTCATCCGGAGAAAATCAACCGAGACACCCACCAGCCAGGAGAATAAATGATAATGACTTAGGAGGATTGAAGCCACGAATTCCGCCGTTCTACGGAAAGAATAACCCGGACGCCTTCTTCGAATGGGAAAAGAAAGTAGAATTGGTATTCGATTGCCAAACTTCTCCACAACAAAAGAAAATGAGATTGGCTGCTACTGAATTTTGTGACTATGCCATTGATTGGTGGGATCAGCTTGTGACAAATCGGAGGCGCAATCGAGAGAGATCCCGTTGAGACGTGGGAAGAAATGACCTACCTAATGCGAAGACGATTTGTTCCATCTCACTACACCGAGAGCTTTCACCAACGTTTGAGAGGACTATCTCAAAGGAATAGAGGAGTGGAAGACTAGTTCCAAGAAATGGAAAAACTAATGCTGAAGGGAAACATAGACGAGACAAGTGACGCCACCATGGCAAAAGTTTCTAGCTGGTATGAACCGCGAGCTACAAGACTGTATGGAGATGCAATCATATGCCACCATAGAGGAGATGTTACATAAGGCGATTATGGTGGAAAACAGATTAAAAGAAGAAGTGTCTCTTCTCGCTTCTCACGGTGCTGGATCAGTTCCTAAACGAGCTACCAAGGTGATGAGAAACAGATTTTCAAGCCCACGACCGAGCCTAACTGTTCGAACCTATTCAAAGTTACAAAGGTAAAAACGAAGCTTCAGCGTCTACGGCTCGTGATGTGAGATGTTTCAAGTGTCAAGGCAAAGGACACTATGCGAAGGAATGTCCGAACCAAAGGATTATGGTTTAATGGACAATGGAGATATTCAAGAGAGGGTAGAAGCCATCTATGACGAATCCGAGGAGCATGAGGAAGTTGCTGAGATAGGAGAGCTCCTAGTAAATTCAAAGAGCTTTGACATGAATATCAAAACCGACGAGCATGAGCAAAGGAAGAACTTGTTTCACTCTCGATGCCAAGTCCAAGGAAAGGTGTGTAGTCTTATCATAGACGCGGAAGTTGCACCAACGTGGCAAGTGAAACAATGTCAAGAAGCTTGATATGACCGTGAAGGAGCATCCGAAGCCTTATAGTCTTTCAATGGCTAAACAATGAGGAGATGAAGGTGAAAAGCCAAGTTTTGGTTCCTATAACCATTGCAAGTATCAAGACGAAGTGTTGTGTGACGTTCTACCTTTGGAAGCAAGTCATATTCTTTTAGGAAGACCGTGGCAATTTGATCGAAGAGTTCTTCATGACGATTTCAACAATCGTTATTCGTTTAACTACGACAGAAAGAAGATCACCTTGATACCAATGTCACCACACGAAATTTATCAAGATCAACTTCTCCTCAAGCACAAAGGTAACAGGCTGTAAGTATAACTCTAACTTTTCTAAGGAAATAAGAAGTGCTTTTTGATTGATTTAAAACAAACTCCCGCGAGTTCAACTAACCATGCACCGGAGCTTTCAAATCCGAGTAGGAAACCTTTTTCTTTGCAGATATCTAAGGCTGGAATCAAAGGAGAAGAACCAAAAGTAACCTCAACCAAAGCTAATCGATTCACAACTTCTGGTCCGCAAGAAGAAAGAATTAACCAATCGATTTCTCAACATTGATCAATCCTCTTATAAGCATGTGAACTACTTGGTTCGATTGAGAGAGGAGTTGGACCAACAGTTTATCTCCAGGTCTAATCATTTTCACCGACCAAATGGACCTTTAGAAGAGATTGATCAAGACAAAATCAGTTAGCACATGATATATCATGGTTTTTACCCATTAAAGACCATGATATAAGTCCTTTTTATCGAGTCTTTCTATTGTTTCCGTAGTCTTTTAGAGTCTTTTCAGGGTTTAGCATGTTTGGAGCTTAATTGGAGTTTTTAGAGCATTCTGGAGCTTTGTGCATTGTTGAAGACGTTTGCACCGATGGATTGAGCTCCAATTTGGCACGAATATGAGCAATGGATTAGCTTTCATTTGGAATGGTGTTTGAAGCCATTCCAACGGTGCGATCAAAAGTTATCCTAGTTTTCGTGAAGACAGTCCAGTCTGGCAAACACCAGAAAATGTCCTGGTATCGACGATACCAGCTGGTATCGACCGATGCCAGCTGGTATCGATCGATGCCGACTCAGGAAAGGAAAACGCAACTTCCTACGACTTAGAAGAATCTGCTTTTTGGCCCAGAAGACTTATTATTAAAGAAAGCCCAGAACGTGTTTTAGACTTATAATTAGGGTTTTCAGCCACTGTTTTGGCTACGCTTTATTCTATGCTTGATTTTTACTTTAATTCTAGTTTTTGCTTTTGAGGGAGACAAGTCTGAAACTCTGTTGGAGAGAAGATTTCGAACCCTTTGTTATTTCTTACTTTGATGATCTATCCAATCATGTTGTTTGCTTCATTCTGCATGTCTGAGTAGATCCTTTTAGGTTTAGGGTTTTCTCATTAAGGATTTCATGGCTTGTTAGATAGATTGATCTGTTAGGGTTCATAATCAATTGAGTTCTTCACCATAGGTTGTTCTCAAAGCTAGTTCTAGGTTGACGAATCTGGAATCTAGATTTTAGATTGTTGATTATTCACGGAAGTGAGATTGATAACCTGACGAACCTAGGGTGAGCAAAATAATTATCTGCAAAGGAATTTGGTTTAATTATTTTGTGAACATATCAAACTTGGACATTAAAGCTGGTTTAGATCTTTAGGATTTGCAAAGGAATTTGGAATTCTAGGATTTAGACTTAGATAGTTTTCGCAACGGAAGTTGGTTAATTATATCTTAGTGATTTGAGTTCGAGAACAGTGCTTAGCCTGAACCCTGTTGATTGATTTATCTGCATTCCTTGATTTCCTGAGAATACCTAGGCCTATATCCTCTCCATTGATCTTACTGTTACTTTTGATTGATTGCCTTTTCTGTTTTCATTCTTATTACTTAGCGTAATTTGTTCTTGAAATCTATTGTGTGATTCTCTGAGTCTTTGTGGTTCGACCCTAAAATACTGTAGGCGACTACTTAGATACTTTTAGGGTATTATTTTGAGCACATCAGCACACACAAGTCTCACTGCCTTTGACAACTACACCTACCGCCGAGAAGAAGCATGCTGAACAAAAGACACGACCAAATGATCAAATCACCTGATAGGTCAGGTAAGTTCTCTAGACTAAATACATATTTTAAGACTAACAAACGTGGTGTTTTGTTGTTTGAACACACAGATTTTAGTTGGCTCATAACTTGCAAACCGTCTGAGAAAAACTAAAACGTCCACGAAGAAATGGTAGAAGATGATAGCTATGGTCGTTCCTGCCTTTGTGAACTCTAGAGAACTGCACCTCCCAATATCAGCACAGACCAATTCCAACATCTTCAACCGCCAGCTCACAAGGTAAGTACATTCTGATTTTAAACTTCAATGATCCTAACTTAGTTTTTTCCTTGCAGATTTTTCGGATTTGAGGTCAAATCCTTTTCAACTGGGGAAGGATGATATGATCCTGAGCAACAACAAGGAAGGTGAGCTTGAACCTGACAAGAAACATGAAGCCAATGGAGGATTTTTGGCAACCAAGAGAGCTAAGTTTCAAAGGATCAAAGAAGGCATTGGCGTGACACAATTCAAGAGTATCAACAAATGGATTAAGTGTTGTTTGGGTACTCTTTTTCCCTGTCCATGTTTTTATCCCAATGGGTTTTTCATGGATAGGTTTTAATGAGGCTTATGCAACACTTCCCCATTGTCCATTTGTTGATCAACCATCCAGCCCATGAGCCCAACACAAGAAATTTCGACACACAAGGCACTTCAAGGGGTCATTTTCAAAGTAAAAGAAGCCTAAGAGACATTCAAACTTGTTTTAATTTCTAGTCTAAGTTGTTATTTTCGAGACTGCCTTGTTTTTACACATTTCTCTCTTTATAACATCATGTATGATCTTATGATCAAGTATCTGACTTTTTAATCAAAAACCTTTTCTGAATCTCTAGATCTTGTTGATGAGTAATATTCAACAAAACTTTCGATTCTTTTGGTGAGTAATATCCTTGAGAATCGATTGAGGAATATCAAGGGCCTTCCGCAACCTTGTGAGACCGTTCGATCCACAACCTTTGAAGCAATCCGTTGCTTACAAAGCCTATCCAAAACCATACCCAA
Organism: Crucihimalaya himalaica; assembly: GCA_004349715.1. NCBI lineage: Eukaryota > Viridiplantae > Streptophyta > Magnoliopsida > Brassicales > Brassicaceae > Crucihimalaya > Crucihimalaya himalaica. The sequence continues at coordinate 244,234 of SMJT01000060.1, read as the reverse complement.
ACCGTAGAGTGAGTTCCTTGGGAGGATCGTATCACCAGGTCTAATCGGCCTGAGCCCGTCTGGATGTAACACCTCTCCACCACAGGTGTGCATCACCATCCAGATAGTGGACTGCGAGATCCACCCGGTACCTCCTCAGGACACCTAATCGAACGGAAATTCCGTTCCAATCGCATCCTCCACTCATTTGCCTCCTCAGGCTTGGCACCCCCGGAAAAGAATCATGTGCCAATCCTCTGCAGTTGCTCCATCATCTTCACGTAGATGAAAACTCTTCTGCAACCGCAACCGCCATTCTCGCTGCTCTAACACCACAGGTGGTACTACCCGAGCCTGCTTCTGGTACCCCTCTGGTAACCGCTCCAACAGCCTGGTTAATAGATCCCACATGCGATCATCCGAGCCTGAGCCAAACCTGCTGCCACACGACAGCACCCCTGGACCTCCAGCCACACCGGCACCTACACCGGCCAAACCGGCACTCACACCGGCCACACCCTCAGACTCCTCCTGATCCGCAAGCGAATCCATGACCTGCTCAACTGTAGCACTTCGTGCTACACTCTCCTCAACTAAAGGAGCTCCACGGCCTGGGCCACGCGGACGACCACGACCACGCCACGACCTCTGCTGCCTTCAGAACCATCTGCACTTCCACCACAGAAGCTCAGAACACAACACCAAAGACAGAAAAATAGAACAACTTACCGTGGAATCTCATTGAAGGCTCGAAGAGGATGATTCTAATACCCCATACCACACTCAATTGACTAATCACACATAATCAATTAAGCACCACAATTCACGGTCCAAGCAACCACATGCATCACGCAACAGGAAATTCAATTAATCCAATTAAACTTCCTAAACCATCCTAGAACCGTATATGCTCAGATACCAAGCTGAGACGACCCCGCCGGGTTATCTACTTATTTTTTTTTTTTTTTAGAACAAGCAAATATTATTCCCATAAATAATATTCGCACACAAAACAAAACAATCCAAACTTAAGCCGAAACCGAATTTAACACAGTAATATTATCCCCCATAAGATAATATTACCCAACCCACACACATTAAACGTAAAACACTTACAGTAATATTATTTCCATAAATAAAATTACCCAAACCGAGATTTAAAACGTACTACTAAAACCGAATACAACATACACACAAACCGAGAATTAGATCATCCTCCTCTCCTCGCCATGATTCCACGATCACACAATTTATCCTTACCTGCATCACACACACAATGAGATGCGTAAGTATTATCACAAATACTTAGTAAGACGATCCTCCCAACTACGAGCTATACACACAAGCCCATACAATTAACAATCAATCACAATATACACAAATGTCTAATCCAATGAACACCACGTCATTGTCACATTCCCGTGTTTTGGCCAATGAACACCACGTCATTGCCACAAACACCTCAATGAACACCACGCCATTGACACACATACCACAGATATCAATGATGGATCATCACAGATCCATCCTACACATCACACAACCATCACAACTTACCAAACAAAATCACCATTGCTTAAATAAGCTCATGGTCACGCACTCACCTCAATAACAAAACGGGAATTCGGCCAAGGTATACTCCACACACACTCAGGAGGACCTTACACACGAACTCAAAGCAGCTAAGAACAACCTACAGCCAACCACAACAACAAACACCCAAGTTACCAAAACTGGGCAAAACTGGGCAAAACCCAGAAAACGGCCGCTGGAAAGATCGAGCCATAACTTTCGATCTAACCGTCCAATTTCAAAACCAATCTGTGGAATTAAGTCCCTAGATGTGATGCAACCACTCACCAAATTTCGTGAGGATCCAACCACAGACGCGGCAGAGATCTAACCCCGAGTCTCCGCTGGTCCTTCCTTCGACGGAAACAGAACACCTCTACGAAATCGTGAATAACTTTCAAACCACAGACTCAAATCAAATTCCGCAAAGAGTTACATCTAGATTAAAGGCTTAACTACAACTCCACCAAAAATCGTTACCTTTGGAAACGATTTGATTGGTCGAAACCTCTTTCTCCCAGACTCTGTCTGCTGAATCCGAGTCCACTTCCAAGGTAATGCCGAACGATCACCCAGATCGGTTCCAAACCGATTCATGGCCACAAAAGCGGTTCAAAAACGATTTCAAGACCGATTTTTCCAAGAAATTGGTTTTGAACCGGTTTCAAACCGCTTCCGTCCACATGATCGATCACATTGATCGGTTTCAGACCGATCCTTCTTTCCTTGGATCGGTGGGTCCCCTCCCACCTGATCCCGAGCGTACAGAACATCCGTTTTTTTTTCCGGATCACGGGCGTTAAAACAGGAGAGTACGACATCTGTGCTATGAGAACTGAAGGTGGAAATAGGATGTGTAGAGGGTGAGAGAAGGAAATTATGAAACGGAAGAATAGTGAAATGAAGAGTAGGTTTCGTGTTATGATTAAGAAGTACGAATGATTGTCCGGTAAGTTGCTTTGGTTGACAAGAGTCGATTCATAATTCGTGCTACTTTTTAAACGAAGAGTCGCTTTGGTTTCATATCCTAGGTTTATTTACTGCAAACCATAGAGTTAAATTGTTTGAAAAACTATCATTAACTACAATTATCTACCAACACGTTTCTTACGATCTTCAATCAAAATCTAACTACTGCAAATCAAATCTATTAAATTGGCTCAACAAATCTATTCAATGCATAGACGTCTTCCTCCTCTCTCTTCTTATTTATTTATTCGCGCGGGCTGAGACTTCTGATGAATTTTATATGAGACTTCGTCATGAAGTCTCATTTAGTAATTAAATCTTATATTTAAACTAGAGAAATAAAAAAAAATTTCATTCCAAATTCTTATACGGAAATTAAGTTTATCCAAATATAAACTTTATAAATTAAAATTTCATAATAGTAAAGCATTTAAAGTTAATTATGTTATAAATCCCAATAACTATCGGAGACTTCACAACGAAGTTTCAAACTGTAATTAAATCTTAAATTAAAATTAAAAAAAAATATTAAAATTTTGATCAGAATTTTTGATAGATAATTATTTTAAATCAAAGATGAAGATTTAAAAATAAAAGTTCAAAAAATTTCATAAACTAAACCATGTGAGGCATAATAGGTTTAGGGTTTGACAATGAGTTAAAATCCATGTGTATATCTTTAGGGTTAGACTTCAGTTGATATATTTTTGATATAAAATGACGGTTCTTCGTGTAATTGTTAGATTTTTGATATATTAAACTATTTTGATGTCAAAAGTAAGTATTTACTAGGGATTGTTAACCAGAAAGAGAAAAATATATGACTTTAGAGTTTAGGATATAGAGAAACTTCAAAGTGACGTCTCGTATGAGTCTTGGAGTAGAAGTATGAAACATTTCGTGTAAGAATGAAAGAAGGAGATGAATGGAAGACATCGTTTAAAACTAAACAAGGATTGTATGAATGGCTGGTCATGCCATTTGGACTCACGAACGCTCCAAGTACATTCATGAGATTTATGAACCACGTCTTAAGAGCTTTCATTTGTAATTTTGTTGTGGTTTATTTCGATGATATCCTAATCTATAGCCCTAATCTTGAGGATCACTTACATCATCTTGAGCAGGTTCTTGAAACGCTAAAGGCTAAAAATCTTTATGTTAATCTTAAGAAATGTACATTCTGCACTGATTAAGTTACTTTTCTAGGATCTGTTATAAGTTCTCAGGGATTAAAGGTCGATGAGGAGAAAATGAAAGCCATTCAAGACTGGCCTACACCAACAACCATTGGACATGTGAGGAGTTTCCATGGTCTGTGATGTAGACATCGGACTAGACCAAGACATGGCTAACACGGAAGAACCAAGATAGAGGTGCCATTCATTCCTAAAGGTCTCATGACACGACAAAGAGCAAGAAACCTTCAGTACAAGTTCAATCAGTTCACCAAAGAGATCTTCTCGTCTGATCACCAATCTGATCCACCATCGGTCCATCCGCATACACCCGTCCACAATCGTACGGACTTGAAAACAAAACAATCGTTTTGATAAACTCTGATGGACCACGGCTTCAAGATTCATCGACAAAGTGATGAATCAAATGAGTTCTCTAAAAAAACATGCACTCTTCAAAGAGCCGAAACAGGAGACGTCCATCCGCCCACATTCGCCGACGATAGAGTAGAAGTAAAACCAAAAGCATCTTTCGGATCATCTCCGATGGACCTCGGCTTCAAGATTCCTAAAGAAAGTGATGAATTGAAAGAGTTTTGTCGAGAAACATTCACCCCCCAACGGGCTGGATCAGGAGATGGTCGAGAAGGGATTGACGACCCGTGGGCCGGACCAACAGAAGGCGAACTCGACGAATATAAAGTGGTCTTCAGCAAAGCCTCATAGGAATTCAAAATAGTGTCAACAACATCAAGAATGAAGAAGGAAAGGATTCAGAGACGCCCCTGACAGCTTGGAACATGCTACGTCCGAATAAGGTAAGCTCTATTTTTATTATCACTGTTCTTGCAGGTTCCGAAGCCACGTCAGCTTCCTGTACTTAAGCTAGAGTGTCTTAGAGTCCTAAGAGTCGAAAAAAGCCTCCAGCTTGTGGACAGGGTTTCACTTGTGTGAACATACAAGTTTCCTTTTCTGTTTTGCGTTTTTCCTTTTATTTGTTTTGTGATTTCCTTTATGTATTTTCTTTTCTTTTGAGATTCAATCTCAGCCCTTGAAGGCACAGCTGATGAACTATTAATAAAGTCCCCCTGCAGCTATTGTAGTCACGCTTTTTACCTAATCAATAAAGATAAAATTTTCTTGAGAAAACCCTAGCCACTTTCTCTACCACTTCCTTGCTTTGTCGAGACCAGAACCTTCATTGCTAAGGACTTTTCCGAGTTGTATCACAAGCTTAATCATCCCTTGTGTGGTGCTTTTCATTCCCCTAAAGTTCGTTCATCACCGATTTGAAAAGAGAAGAGTATCTCACTTCTTTTGCGACAACAACCCGCTGCCGAGCTTGTCACTCTTGGGTCCAAACCTGTATCATTTTTGGTATCAGAGCCTAAGTTCCTACAGAAGGTTGCATATATCCATCTCTCTCTCTTTCGTTTAGTTGTTGTGATTTTTGATTAAAAAAAAACCTAAGAAGAAGTTTGGTCTATTTGCGATTTCTTGTTTCTGTTAGTGTTGAGTTTTTGTTTCTGCCTTTGCTTGAATTGAGTATTAGGTTGCTAGTTTATTTAGTCAAAAAAAAAAAAAATCGAACATGTTTAGCCCTTTATCTAAGTTATCTGTGTTTTCAAGTTTGCACCTAGAAAAAAACCTAAATGAAATCGTTTGTGTTTACTTGTTGCATCTTGTTCTTTGGGCTATTGTGTTTGTCTTCTGCTTAGTGTTTCAGTGTTTGAATATCCATTTCTGCATCAAGATCATTATGTTCTAGTCTACTTCATCTGACTGCTAGCTAGGGTTTGTTGCTTGTTGCTCAATTCATTTTAATCCGTTTCAGTAGTTTCGTTTGCATCTCTAAAAAAAAAAAATCACTCAAGTTTGTTTATCTTGTTCGTTACAATTGTTAGTAACCTAGCTTGTGCTTACACCAATTCCTTGTTGCTTACTGTTCTGTTCCGGTTAAACACTTTCATAAGATTTTGAGACTTGTTTTCAAATTCTTTGCAAGGTACTATGGCAGAGGAGAACAACACCAACAATGCAATCATGGAGATGATGAGAAGAATGCAAGAGCATCTCCATACCATGGGGGAGAGACTCATACGTGTGGAAACACGTCCTACCATGTCACAGCCATTTCAGACATTTGTAAGGCTGGGCGAGCAACCGCCTGAGCAAGGGAATCCCATTAATCCGCCTCCACCACCACCACCACCACCGGCTCGACAACACCGGGTTGATTTTGAGAATGTTTAGGAGGATGATCAAGGTCCCTATGAAAGACAAAAAATGGGACCAAGAAGGGACATACATAACCGGAGGAGGCCAAACAGAGGTTATGTAAAGGACGAGTTTGATGAGCCACCCCCACGAGCTCATCAAAACTACCATGATTTGAATATCAACGCACCATGCTTTGCTGGGAAGGTTGATACCGAAGCTTACCTGGACTAGGAGAAGAAGATTTCCACTACTACGACTATCCAGGCCCTACGAGCGTTGCATTGGCAGTAGCTCAACTTACCGACAATGCACTAACTTGGTGGGATAGAGAAGTAATTGAGAGGAGGAGGAACCACCAACGACCTATAGATTCTTGGGTTGATATGAAAGAATAGATGAGAAGGAGATATCATACCTCTTTATTTCCACCGAGACTTGCAAAGGAAGTTTCGCAAGTTGACTCAAGGCAACAAGAGTGTAGAAGAATACTTCGAGGAGTTTGAGCACTTGAGGAACATGTTGGAGTTAGACGAGACCGAGGAGACGCTTATGTCTCAGTTCATAGAAGGGCTGCAAGACAAGATAGGGCGTAAAGTGCAATCCAAGGTCTATTATGATCTTAAGGACCTACTACACCTAGCCATACAAGCTGAGCAACATGTCAAGCGCAAGGCCGTTAGTAACCGGACCAGAACTTCAACATGGGCACCTAACAACAACAACAACAAGCTAATGGACAAGGGCAAGGCTGTTAAGATTGATACACGGTTTAAATTAAAACCGTATGAAGCCAATAAGAATACTCGAGTTGACAACGACAGAGGCAATGATTCTCAGCAATGATCCATAGATATCACGTGCTTCAAGTGTAGAGGTAGAGGCCACATAGCGAGGGAGTGCCCAAACCAGAGGGTAATGATGCTCACACGAATCCGGCGAATATGAATTACAAGATGAGGATGACAATGAGATTGAGTATCCTGACATGGGAGAGTCACTAATCACTCTCCGGGCACTTAGCGTAATGGTGAATCCAGAAGAGACAGACCAACGCGAAAACATATTCCACCCTCGTTGCACTATTCAAGGCAAGGTGTGCACTCTAATCATAGACGGGGGATCTTACACTAATGTGGCAAGTTCTCACATGGTTGAAAAGCTGAACCTTGAGAGAACTAAGCATCCAAGGCCTTATAGCCTAAGGTGGCTCAATGACAAGGTAGAGCTTAAAATCATGGATCAGATGACGGTTCTCTTTAGTGTGGGAAGTTACCAAGATAAAGTTTTGTGCGATGTTGTTCCTATGCAAGCTAGACATCTACTCTTGGGTAAGCCATGGCATTTTGATAAAGAAACAACACACAATGGTAGAACCAACTTCTATTCCTTCACGCATGACAAGAGGAAGTTTAATCTGGCCCCTCTCTCACTAGGTGAAATGAATATCTCTTTATACCTTCAATGTTGTTGATCTATCTCCTTTCAATGTAGTTGCACCTGTTCTAAGGTCATAACCTTTTTAAGAGGGAGGAGATGATGAGGACATCGAAATTAGCTCAATCGAATATGAAGAAGAGATCATCAATATTCCCACTATGAATCAAACGCCAAGAACTAGATCAGTCACAAGGAAACTATGGGAAGAGTTTAACAAGTCTGTAGAGAATCTCATCTCTATCATAGAGCTTGAAGATCACCTAGAAACTAAGATTACCAAGGAAATGCAAGAAGAGGCTCAAGAGCAAATCTGTCCAGAAGCAAATTCCTACAGCACCAACTTGATCAATGCCAGTTTTGTGAATCTGTCAATTCAACTCTCTAAGAAGATTTCAGAAATAGTTTCCTACAACAACAACTTGATCAATGCCAGTTTTGTGAATCTGTCAATTCGGTCCGCTACGAAAAAATTTCAGGGAACTACTTTATTCACCATTTCATGAGAAGACTCTACCAACTAAACACTTAAGGTATGAATTTGAATATTTTGAATAATTAACGAGTTAATTTCTTGTTTTGCAGGAATATGACCGTTAGGTTTTAAGTGTCTTTTACTTATGTCTTTTAATTTCGAGTATGTTGTTTTTACAAGTTTAGTCCTTTTATTATGTAATAATTCTGACCCTAGAAGGTCCCCAACTGAAGGACTAGTATATAAAGTCCCTTCTGAGCTTTGTATCTTTTAAAGTAGAATGAAATAAAACAAGTGCTTTTCTAGGTTTTACTTCTGAGAAAGAAGCAGCCACCCTCTCCTTCTTCTTGTGTGTGATTCTTTGAAGATTGAGTGTTATCAGACTTATCACAGATCTTCCATCATCTGTGTGGCGTAATTTGATCCACCATTTATCCATCTCATTCCATGGATTCTTCAAAGAGTGCCCATCAGCCAGTTGAAGAGTCTCCATCTCGTTTAACACTTCACTCCACCAGTTCATCCACTAGAATTCCTAGAGAGTGTCTGTCGGCGAGCTACAGATTCTCCATCATCCACCACAATTCTGGATCCATCCCTTTGGTTCCTACATCAACATCGAGTGCCATACAATTTCCTCCTTTGCTCTTGTGTGATATCATCATCAAGAAAATAAATGAGAAGCTAGTGGTCGAGATATATGACGAGCTGAGCATAAAAGAAACATAGAAACTTGACTACAGTGGCTTGGACATTTACGACGATCGATGATGGTAGTTTTTGGATTCCCATAGCTTTTGAATTCTTGCATATACTGTTGTATATGTAAAAACAAGCCATTGCATCTTTTGGTTGCTATTGCAGAAATCTTTTGTGCCAACCCTATGGAACAAGTCAAGAAATTGTAACTTGATAGTGTAGGATGATTTCTAACATTATTTTGTAACTATTTAAGTATTATTGCGAAATATTGTAAATTCAACATCAAGTCCGAATTCAACAAACATAAAGTTGGAACAACAACAAAAAAAAGCAAGCCATAATTAGGTAAGTTGAAACCTTCTTCTTGTGAAATGCAAAGTTAAAAGCAAGTCATAAATAACGAAGCAGATAGTAGAGACTTCAAGCAAATTTTACCAAATGATTGAGACTTCACTAAGAGACTTCATACACAGACGTCAACATAAGACTTCACCATAAGACTTCATCAGGAGACTTCACACCAGTTTTATCAAAGGTTTGAGACTTCATCCGAAGACTTCTTATAGAGACTTCACTTCTATATTCAAACACATCTAGTTTCCCTCCCTTGAAACTCGTAAGTACCAAAAAACATAGATCAAAAATGCCATGAGCCATATAAATATAGTTCAATAATCATAAGTGGTGAGTTTAACTTACACAATTATGTCGAGTATGTCCAGGTTCCTGCATTTTGAACAACTGTATCACTTTTGAATCTTCTGTGGTTTATTCGCAGTATTTTTTGATCTTTTTCTTGAATCTATTGGAGATTATGATCTTTTTCTTGAATCTATTGTTCTGACCTTGCTTCTGAGTGACTAGTGTTACAGAATTAGTTTTAGATCGACTAATGAAAAATCCAAAGACTGACCAGTTGACTAGAAGAGACCCATGTCTCCAGCAGATTTCTTCTAAATCCTGAGCCAAAATTTTGCACTTCATTTCTGAGGTTGGTGTTCACAGAACTTGATTCATCATTCATATCTGATAAAGGAACCCATGTGTTTGAAAATTATGGTATACCTCTCCCTTGACACACGTTAATACATAAAATGCATGAAAGATGAGATGATTTCCGCCGAGTAGAGGGCTAGGAACATTTCCAGTGATCCCACTTTTCTACTTGGATAAGGAATGATCACACAAAGGTTGGAAGCGAGGGGTAGAAACATTTCCCGGGACCCCATTATTTGTCTAAAACCTTTGATACATTGAAAGGGGAGAACCAGGGATTCGGTGGCAAACACCATCAATACTCGCGTCTCAAACCTTGATTTGTATATGCAAAGCTAAAAAAATAAAGAAAACATAAAAAGAGATAAGTCTGGGGGAGAGGAAAACAATACCAAAAGTGTGTAATTTGGGTGGTTCTTTTGTCAAGATATTGTATGGGAAAGAATCTAGAAGGTTCTTGAACATTGATTACATTGATGAAACTGGCGATGAAGGTTTGCTTGGATGATGTTGTGAAATAATGTGTGTAGTCTGGGAAGCTGCGATTGTTTACGGAGAAGTACATGGTGGTTAGATCTGAAACTGATTAGGTGATATCTGGAAAGCTTGGGAAAAAGGTCATTGTGATGTTTCAAGAACAGGTGAGTCTCCGTGTTTTCAAACCTCTTTTTCTAGTTTAGCTTTCTGTTTGCTTAAGGGCAAGCAAAGGCTAAGTCTTGGGGAGTTGATATATCATGGTTTTTACCCGTTTTAGCCATGATATAGGTCTTGTTTTTAGAGTCCTTCTAGTGTTTTTGTAGTCTTTTTGAGTCTTTTCAGGTTTTGGCACGTTTGGAGCATAATAGGAGATATTGGAGCTATTGGAGCATTCTGGAGCTTTTTGGCATTCGTTGAATAACTTTCCACCGTTGGATTGAGCTCAAATTTGGATACAAGATAGATCTTGGGATTAGCTTTCATTTGGAAGTGGTTTGAGGTCATTCTAACGGTGCGATCAAAGGTTATGCCAGTTTTCGTGAAGACAGTCCAGTCTAGCGAGCACAGAGTCCTGGTATCGACCGACACCAACCTGGTATCGATCGATACCGACTGCAGGAAAGGAAAACACGCGATTTTACAAGTTTTAAGAGTCCAAAACTTAGCGTAGAAGATCTTATTATTTACAATTAAGCCCAGAACGTGTTTTAGCATGATATTTAAGGTTTTTAGCCACTTTGGAAGGGGGAATCATTATTCTAATACTTTGAGAGAGATTGGTTCCGGGTTTTGTGGGAGATAATTCTGAACCCTTGTTTAATCTTGATTTATTTTATGCAATCTACTTTATTCATGATGTTTGCTTCATTCACCATGTCTGAGTAGATTCCTTGTTAGGTTTAGGGTTATTCAAAGGTGTTTGATGAATTGTTAGGTTGATCTGAATTGATAGGAGAGATTCAATAGAGTTCTTCATCTAGACTTGTGATTACTTCTAATTCTAGCTTCATGACCTAGAATCTGATCTTAGGTTGTTTGATTGGCACGAAAGTGTGATTGATTGCCTGAACTAGTGTTAGATGAGCAAAAGACCTATTCGCAAAGAAATTTGGTTTAGGATTTTGTGAACAATTGAACCTGATAATTAATGCTTGTTTGAATTCATAGGATTTGCAAAGAAATTTGGAATTCTAGGTTTAGACATAGATAATCTTCGCAGCAACAGTTGGGTGATTTTACATTTGTGTTTCAAGTTCAAGAACAGTGCTTAATATCCTCCTGACATTCTATTTGATCTGCAATTCTGATTCACCGGCGAATGTCCCTAGGCCTAGCGTCTTTCCTCCATTGAATTTCACAACTTTTATTATTCTGCTGCTTATTTCCTGCATTACTTTGTTCGCTTAGCTTAATTCGAGTCTTAATATCTATTGAGTGAATTCTTGAGTCTTTGTGGTTCGACCCCTAATATACTGCAGCTACTGCTTAGGTACTTTTAGGGTATTATATTTGAGCATATCAAATTTTGGCGCCGTTGCCGGGGACTCTAAATTCGCCATTAGATTTTAGATTAGAGTTTCGACTAAGTCCGACGGTATCGATCGATACCACCCTAGTATCGATCGATACTCATCAATTTTTTTGTTACATACGTGCTTTGACTCTTGTGTTTCAGGAAAGCAAAGGAGCCAGCAGAGATGAACAACCCATTGGTTCTAGTTCGTGATGAGGCTGGTGCTTACAGAGACTTAGAGGGTCGTTTGTGCAATGAGAGGGGACAACGTCTTGACGAAGAAGGAAACGTCATTGTCCCTCAAGCTGTTGTTGATGCGCGAGCTGCGCGCGGGAACGTTGTGGTTAATCGTGCTAGGACGATTGGTGAGTACAACATGCCTGATCAGTTCTATGCCAATCGAGCAGCGATTCGTGTTCCTGCGTTTCAGAGGAATGACTTTGAGCTGAAACCTTCATACTTCACTCTTGTGGGTCAGCATCTGACATAGTTAAAGAATATTCTGGAGCTGAAACCCATAACTATGTCATTTATGGGTTAAAGAATATGTATGTCTAAATAATATTCATAACTATGCATATATTTATACTTATATATATTGATGCTATTGTTTATATGTATGCAGGTTACTTATTGGAATGCCGCGGATCCATTTCCTACTTGGATTAAAGAGATAGTGCATGGACCTTTGAATAAGTATAAAACCTAGCTAATGTATTTTACAATATGCTATTTGTTTCATACGCAGAATCACAGAGCTGGACGAAATACATGTAACTATGGAGTATGTGTTAAAGGTGAAAATGACAGTGATGCATCTGATTTCTATGTGACCTTAACTGATATCATAGAAATCGTGTACGAGGGGATGGTCAATTTGAGAATCACACTTTTTAAGTGTAATTGGTTTGACCTTTTTGTTGGTAGAGGCACTCGAAGGAGAAATGATGGCGTTTTAGATGTTCTTTCATTAAGAAAGTACAATAAATATGAACCATTTATTCTAGGTGCGTATGTATATATATATATACATTATTAATGTTGATATCATATATATATATATACACATATGTATAACTCATATATCTATGTTAATATTCCAAACAGGCTCTCAAGCGGATCAAATTTGTTATATTCTCTACCCATACACAAAGAACCGAATCAATTGTGGCTCCATGTTCTAAAAGTAAATCTGAGGGAAAACATTTCAGGGGATTATGAAAACAAAGAACATACTCTTTTGCAAACAAAAATTAAGATGTTGTATTGATGACTACAATTGAAGATCTTGTACTCAACATTTTTGTACAGGGAGAAAACCTCGATTATGATGTCGAAGATGTAGAACCAGAAGATAAATTTTGGTGTAAATTGTCATCTTCTGGTGAAGAACCATGTGACAGCGAACCCTACTACTTAACTATGTTACTTATGTGACAATGTTAATTATGTTATTTATGTCAAATTTGAAAACAAAACCCTTAAACATTTTGTTTAAAATTATGGTCATATATATGCTTTTTTACTATTATATATTTTTAAAATAAACTCTTCAGATTATTTTAACAACAGATTCTTATCAAAAAAAATTGAAGATCAATTACATGCAAGTTTTACTATCATAAAATACAAATATTATTAATAAAACACATATATGGTGACTCATAAGCGACTAAGTTATGATTACATGCGAAAAATACAAAAAAGAATGGGTTTATGCCCAAACATCATTTTTTCCAAATCTAACCTAATTTGCCTAATTCCCCTGAACACCCAATTACGAAACCCTAATTGCCGCGATTGTTATTCTTGATTCCTCTCATCTTCTTCGATTCCTCTACCTAGTCTTCTTCCAAACGTACCAATTTTCCAAATATTCTTCGATTCCTTCCCGTGATTCTCTTATTTGAATATCCTTGAAAAATCTCTTCTCCTAGCTCAATTTCTTCTCGAGATTTTGCAAAAACCCTATCTAGCGTTTCTTCTCCTTCCGGAGAATCTCTCAATCTTTGATTTCTCAATCACACGATGCCTACATCAAAGAGCGGACGAGGACAAAAAAATATGACATGTTCCCAACGTTTTCCGGAGGTTCCACGACTGTGTCGAGAACACCAAGCCCTCTACCAAGTCAGTAAAACATCAAGCTGGCTGCCCAAGTTCCTCCGACTCAGTCTCCCCCATCTCAAGTCCTTGTCTTAACTCAATAGTCAACGTTAGCACCACATGTTTGGAGCTATCCACCACCACAATAACTTTTCCATTACTCCCAGCCTCAACAATGTGAAGAAGATTCGACTCCTTCGTCAAAGGAAGTCGAAAATAATCTAGCTTTTATATCGGCTCCACTGCAGGATGCTCCAGCTTCTCCACTTCACAACTCTTAGGCTCAGAGTCATCCTTCTTCTCAGGGACAGAACGTCGATGACATTTCTTCTGTGTTGTCGGATCTCCAGGAAGACACACTGCAGGCTTTGAATTCTCTGCTTATGGTGCCAGACTAGGATAAGTTTACCACCGTGCTCTCTCTCACACTGATGCCAAAATCAACTTGGTATGCTATATTTCTGATTATTGTTCTTGTCTTATACGTATGGTAATGGTGTGTTTTGTGAGGACTTGTTATTTCATGATCGTTTAGTACTATTAGAATCCAACAGTTTCATGCATTTGTCGAATAATGTGTAGTAAATCTACTTGTTTGATTGTTTTCATGACTTGGTATGCTATGTTTATTGTTCTTGGTATGCTCTGTTTATTATTCTTGTGTTATGTGTATGGTATTGATGTGTTTTGTCAGGACTTATCCAACAGTTTCATGCTTATGTAGAATAATGTGTAGTAAATCTACTTGTTTGATTGTTTTCTTTCTCCACTTGTCTGAGAATGTGGTAAGTAAACAGAATTGGCCTGAGAATTGCATCAGGCATGTAAGAGACTGTAATGTATAGAATTGATCACAAGGCATGTAAGAGATAACAAGTGAATGTTAGCAATTACTTAAAATTTATGAGATATGCATCAAAAGGTTTCTCCTTAAGTTCTGGTCAAATTAAATCATAGATGTGAAGTTCCTAAATAAGTGTTTAATCTTGGAATAATGTGAATGTGTTTAATCTTAGGTCTCTGATATTTAATATTAGGTTAAAGTTTGATGTCTGAGTGTCTACATGTTTTTGGTTTGATTTGTCCTTGTTTATTTCATGTGTGTTTGCATGTTTACTAGAAACGGGATCGAAACTGGTTCAGACGATTACTAAAGTGTTTACAAACAAATATGATGCTCTCTACTATAGCTGGAAATGTGTGCCACGGGGGAGGCAAGAAAGATACTTCCTCGAGTTCAGTACAATTTTCTATCCAATAGCCTTCACATATAGGTTTGCTTGTGATGTTTTCACTAACATCATTTTATTTTCTTTGTATTGTAGAAAACCCATATACGGGATCCCTTGATAACATGGATATTTTAACAGTATCAAAGAGATCTGTCAACGCCAGAGGAAACACATGGTTAGCAATGCGAGGACTAGTCAAGAGCAACCTAAATGGATCAGCGATACTCTCTGGAAAACGATGACCGAGCACTAGAACACTAAAGAAACACAACAAAAAAGTTGCACTTATTCCAATTCTCGTATATCTAACCATAAAGGTCTGGGTCCTCACATCCACTTATCAGAGCCGAAGTCTTATCAACAAATCCAACAAGAAATGATAAGTAACTTTAATATATATGTGGTTTTTTTTTCTTCCACCATTTAATCTTTAAATTCTGTCACATAATCCTTATTTATTTTGTAACATTGCATGAAAAGAATTTGGAAAGACCAGTGAGTCTTGGTGAGGTTTTTAGTAAAACACATACAAGGCCAAATGGTACGTAAGTCGACTGGAAGGCAAAACAAATCGCTCAAAAATTATGAGAAGAAGATGCAAGAAAGGTTATGTGAGATGGGGGCAGAGTGATACGGGATATTTTTCGTTTTCAATTTCCCAAGTGTACTCATGTCATTGTAGTACTTGAGATGTCAATCCATAAGGGGTTAAGATTGAAGCACCAAGAATGCAAGAAACTTCTTAATCTAGAGCAAAACATATTTTTGGTTTTTAACAAAAACGAAATACAAAGCTAAACTAAAAACTAAATGTAAGAAAGAAGACAAGACGAAAGAAAACAAGATAAGAAAGAAAATAATACACAAAACAAAGGTGTTGGATCATGAGCTAAGTTATTAATGAGATGATTAACAATCAAACAATGAATCAATTGGAAGCATTAAACACTATCCTAGAACATGGAACACACATAAATAGATTAATCCACTCCCATGGTATCAATCCCTACATCAATCATCGAAATGACAAGAACTCCCGTTCGCAATTCAATAATCAATGAACATTTATCACAAGTCCAATTAGTTCACTAATCACCCTACTCATCAACTCCCGTTGGATAGGATGTGAGAAGCTCACAAAAGATTCGGTTCAAGCAATTCATCTAACTCCTTCCGGGTGTGAAATGCCTAAGCTCAAGAATTGAATGAACAAACCTAGTCAAGTACTAACACCGCTTACTCGAATCTATCCCTAATGCATGGGATGAGACCAAAAATCTATCTAATCTAAGGTGTAGATCTAATTCGGTTTGTCATGCCAAACTAGAACTACCTAATCTAGGTGTAGTACAAAACTTTGGTTTATCATTTCAAGTCTAGCATTAAGAATCAACCTAAGTGAAGGATTTCTCCAAGATCATCCTAAATCTTCATTATCTAACCATCAAGACAAATGACCAATGATGCATAAACATTCAATTCACATTCATTCTTATGACATGGAATACTCAAGTAGACTAGCTCACTCTCATGATGCTAATCAATTTACATATCACCTAATTAGGCTATTTTGTCACCCAACAACCTATTGCAACTAGATGATCTATAATCATTAAGTATGAGTCCATATAAGTCAACAATTCATCTTAAACACAACATCCATTGGCTAAGAGTGAAACGCATGCTTGGAAAATTTCTAGACATTTCATCGAACACCTTGCGGGTGAGAAATGTCCTAAGTTCTAGAATTGAGTGATCAAGTCATTTCTAGCATTGATATTTCCTAACATGAGAACAAATGTTTATCTAAGCCTAGACATCAACAATCAATCATCAAATCATCCAAATCAAGCTTAAACATAATCCAACCAAAAGTCAACTCACAAGAACACAAAAGAAAAAGACATAGAAATCAAGAACAAAGACAAATAAAACATATATATAGATAGGGTTGAAGAAATCTTCTCTAAAGTGGCATGAATCTTGAAGAACAATACAAATCTCATGAGGAGAGAGTTTGGGTCGAAACCCACTCTAAAAAGAAGAAGACTTAATGAGAAAATAGGTTTATGAGCCATTTAAACAAAGGAAAACGGACTGGTCAACTCTGGTCAACTCTGTTTCAGGGTGCATGTATCGACCTGTATGGGGTCGGTACCTCGGTCGGTATGCACTTTCTGGAATTCCCAGTTTCGTACCCAGAATTATCGACCCGTATGGGGTCGATATGCCGGTCAATACCACACTAAAACGCCCATATCTTTTGAACCACAACTCCAAATGCTCTGAAACCACCTTCATTGGAAAGCTAACTCAATTTCCTATGACTTTTATGAAGATCCCATAAGCTAAATCCAAAGGGAAGGCATTCGTCTGACTTGATCTTTCAAGCATGTTGGATTGACTCTGCATTTGACATTTCCTAACTTTGGTCCAAAATTTGCATCCTTCATTTTCCTTATATTTCTATGCATATCCTTTGATCCAATCCACTCCTAAACACCTGAATAAACACAAAAAGAACAAAAAGAAGACACAAAACAACCTAGGACATCTAAAATGCAAGACAACACTGAATGAGACTTTAATGCATGAAAACATCCCAAAAATTGTACAAAGTGGGATTTAAACATATGAAAACTAGGCTTTAAAACATGTAAAATATACACTTATCACAGAGTTCAGATGTTTCTAACAGTGCTTCACGACATCGAGCACTAAAAGCAGATGAAAACACAAGCATCTTCCTTTAGGTAAAGTAATGGATTTTACAGTCCACATTTATAGTCTTGCAATTCGTCATGTTCTTCATTTGATGCTTTTCTCTTACTTTTCATAGTCCACTAAGAAGGGATCAAGAATAACTCCTTATGGAGTTGGTAGCCTCAAAGAGACTCTTGTCAGTGGCAAGCGCAAGCAGCCAGGAGACTCTTCATCATTTGTGGCACTACAAGAGCAACTAAAGGAAGCGCAATGTAAAATCGAGGAGCAAGCTGCTTATAACTAACGCCGTGATGCTGAGATTGCTGCCCGTGAAGCAGAACACTCCCGAGCTGTGGCTAAGCAAAAGGACAAGCTCAAGCACTTGTCTTTGGTGGAAAAGTATATGCGAAAAACTGATCCACACTTTTTTTACTTCATCGAGAATCATTAAGTTGCATCAACCACAGAGCCTCTCAATCTTCCCGAAACAGCTCCAACTACAAGACCATCTGCTTCTTAGGTTTCTTCACTCTCTATTTTGAACTCATGAACTTGTCAACTTTTTCGTATGTTTTGGCATTTGTTGGAGTTTTCCAAACATAGTGAATATTTTGGATGTTTGCATTTGCCAAAAAAACTTGTGAATATTTTGAATCAAATGTTTTTTTAAATTTACTTGTTACAATCAAATTGAATATACTATCACATATTACCAATTCGTCAATTTGAAATACAAAACCGATTCAAATCAATAACATACCAAATTCTCATTTTGAATACAACTATAGTCACTAAACAGTAGTCTATTAGTCGCCAAACAATCACATAAGAATCGCCAAAGTAGTCACCAAATAGTCGTTAATCTAGAAAGAGAATAGTCAGTATTTAGTGACTAAAACTTACGAATGTATAGCGACTAACAATATCTGACTACATCTAAACCCAGTCTATAGTCGTTGACTAGTCGCCATTCTAGTCGCATACTTGTTTTATTGTTTTCTTCACTTGGTATGCTATGTTTATTGTTCTTGTGTTATGTGTATGGTACTGATGTGTTTTGTTAGGACTTATCCAACAGTTTCATGCTTGTGTAGAATAATGGGTAGTAAATCTACTTGTTCGATTGTTTTTTTTCTCCACTTATCTGAGAATGTTGTAAGTAAACAGAATTGGTCTGAGATATGCATCAGGCATGTAAGAGACTGTAATGTATAGTAATGATCACAAGGCATGTAAGATATAACAAGTGAATGTTAACAACTACTTAAAATTCCTAAGATATGCATCAGGAGGTTTCTCCTTAATTTCTGGTCAAATACTATATGTGAAGTTCCTAAAGAAGTGTTTAATCTTAGAATAATGTGAATGTGTTTAATCTTAGGTCTCTGATGTTTAATCTTAGGTTCAATTTTTATGTCTGATTGTCTACATGTTTCTGGTTTGCTTTGTCTTTGTTTATTTCATGTGTGTTTGCAGGTTTACTCGACACGGGATCGAAACTGGTTCGAACGATTACTAAAGTGCTTACAAACAAATTTGATGCTCCCTACTATAGCTGGGCATGTGTGCCTCGAGAGAGAAAAGAAAGATATTTCCTCGAGTTTGGTACAGTTTTATGTCCTATAGCCTTCACATATATGTTTGCTTGTGATGTTTTCACTAACATCGTTCTATTCTCTTTGTATTGTAGAAAACCCATACATGGGATCCCTTGACAACATGGACATTTTAATAGTATTTCAAGGAGATCTGTCAACGCCAGAGGAAAGACATGGTTAGAAACGCGAGGACTAGTCAAGAACAACCTAAATGGATCGGTGATACTATTTGGAAAACGATGACCAAGTACTAGGACACTGAAGAAGCACAACAAAGGAGTCTCACCTATTCCAATACTTGTATATCTGAACGCAAATTAAGGTAAGGGTCCTCACATCCACTTATCAGGGCCGAAGTCGTATCAACAAATCCAACAAGAAATGATTAGTAACTTTAATATATAAGTTATTTATTTTTCTTACACCATTGGATCTTTAAATTCTGTCAAATAATCCTTATATTTTTTGTAACCCTGCAGGAAGACAAATTGAAAAGACCGGTAAAGTCTTGGTGAGGTTTTCATTAAGACACATATAAGGCCGGATGGTATGTATGTCGATCGGAAGGCGAGAAAATTGCTTAAACTTATGAGAAGAAGGTGCAAGAGAAGTTTTGTGAGCTCAAGGCAGAGAGTTCAGATGTTTCTGATGGTGATTCACGACATCGAGCACTAAAAGTAGATGACAACACAAGCATCTTCCTTTAAGTAAAGTAATGGATTTCACAGTCCACATTTATAGTCTTGGAATTTGTCATGTTCTTTATCTAATGCTTTTCTCTTACTTTTCACAGTCCTCTAAGAAGGGTTCACGAGGAACTCCCTATGGAGTTGGAAGCCTCAAGAAGACTCTTGGCAGTGGCAAGCACAAGCAACCGGGAGACTCTTCATCGTTTGCTGCATTGCAAGAGCAACTGAAGGAAGCTCAACGTAAAATCTTGGAGCAAGATGCTTATAACAAACGTCGCGATGGTAAGATTGCTGCCCATGAAGCAGAACACTCTCTAGTTGTGGCTGAGCAAAAGGAAAAGCTCGAGCACCTGTCCTTGGTGGAAAAGTATATGCGACAAACTGATCCGCACTTTCTTGACTTCATGGAGAATCATTCAGTTGCATCAACCACAAAGCCTCTCAATCTTCCGTAAACAGCTCCAACTACAAGACCATATGCTTCTTAGGTTACTTCACTCTCTATTTTTGAACTCATGAACTTTTCAACTTTTTCGTATGTTTTGGCATTTGTTGGAGTTTTCCAAACATAGTGAATATTTTGGGTGTTTGCATTTGCCAAAAAAACTTGTGAATATTTTGAATAAATGTTTTCTAAATTTACTTGTTACAATCAAACTGAATATAGTATCACATATTACCAATTCGTCAATTTGAAATACAAAACCAATTCAAATCAGTAACACAAAATTCCCATTTTGACACAACTATAATCACTAAATAGTAGTCTATTAGTCACCAAACAATCACATAAGAATCGCTAAAGTAGTCACCACATAGTCGTTAATCTAGTCATAGAATATTTGGTATTTAGTCACTAAAACTTACGAATATATAGTGACTAACACTAAACGATTGCATCTAGACCCAATCTATAGTCATTAACTAGTCTCTATTATAGTCTCATATTTGTCGCAAATTTTGTGACTACTGTATGATTGTTGCATGACGACTAATTGTTCATGTGGTCTAGTCGTCAATTAGCGACTGTTTTTTACGACTATTAATTTAGCGACTAAATTTTTACAATTACATGGATTAATCGCTATTTAGTCGTAATCTACCTTTTAACGACTATTTAGCGACTTCATGTGCAGTCGCTAAAACCCTTTTTTGTAGTGTGAAGGTGTTCTCTTTGGTTGGGGGAGCTGCTCCTGGGATTCATTCCAAGGTTTAGCATCCAATAAAGATTTATCGATTACTTCCACCGGCTGAAAAACTCGGTCCGCATACAGCAAATTCTCCCTAGTTGTCCATATGTTCCAGCAAATCCAGGGGATTAAAGAGATAGTACTAGTGGGTGGGAGAGTAGTCATATGCCTTCAAGGTTTTCTCCGAATTGGTGTTGTTGCCCACACTTCTCTCACAAATGCGCAGTCATTGAAAGCATGTAGAGTTGATTATGGTTCTCCACATCGAGGACACGAATCAATTTGTGTTACTTTTCTCCCAACAAGGTTTTCTCTCACCGGGAGTGTATTCTTTGCTAGACACCACAGCAAATTACATATTTTTCGAGCTGCGTTTGCTCGCCAAATTAGCCCTTGCCAATTGCACTCCTTATCCTTTTTCTCTTACATCATTTTATTTTGAAGACCATAACCTGATTGTGTTAAGTACTCTTCCTCTTAATTGGAAGCCAAGCTAAGGAGTCATAACGTCTTGTGGAAATCGGTGGTAATAGACGGATTATATCCTCATATTGAGGAACTACTTGTCTTATTTTTGTCCAATCCCACACTTGTAATTTGTGAAGCTTCAGTTTTGAAACTCGTCAGTCTAAGGCATTCAGGGGAGGAGGTCCACTAGGAGTAGAAGGAGTAGAAGTACCTTGGGTCCCTCCAAACTCGTATGGATGTACCATCTCCTATGGGCCAGCCTATTTTCAGCTTTAAATTTTCTCGATCAGCGAAAATACTTATCCATCCATGAGAATGATCTCACCAGCCTCCATAAAGGAGGAATGGTGGCAGTACTTACCCAATATAACTTTGGCAAATAGAGATTTCAGAGCTTTAATTAATCTCCATCCCAGTTTGGCGAGTAATGCAGCGTTGAATGATTCCAAATCTCGAAAGCAAAAACCTCCCGCATTTTTTGGTATAGTCATATTCTCCCATGAGATCCAGCTCATCTTTCTTACATCCGGTTTGTTCCCACCAAAACCGAGTGAGAAGATATTGGAGTTGTTTACAAATGGCTTTCAACAACACTTGTTTACCTGCTGGAGATAGAAACTTGAGGTCCACAAATGAGAGCGTTGCCGAACTTTGTCGACAATGGCAGCAAACATGTCCTTCTTTTTTTGACCAAAAGTCTCCTGTAATCTCAAATATTTTCCAACCCCTCCCTCGCTGTTAATTCCCAGCTCTCTCATCATTCATTCTCATTGTGTTTTTGGCATCTTCGAAGATAAAGTTATCGAGGATTTTTGTAAATTAATACATAGTCCTGATAAATTTTCATATCCCTTGAGAATGGAGACCAGCTCTGCACAATTGGCTTGGTTAGATTTGCAAAAAAGCATGTGTCGTCCGCAAGTAGGAAAATCTCTGAAGTCCTTAAAGCGACTAAGTTACTTCTTTGTGATTATATCAAGACTCAAATGAGAACTATGTCGAATTCCTGAACAACTGGAACTGGATCAAAGATATTGACCATATTTTTAGGGATTTGTTGGATCCATGGATGGGGTTCATGTATGCGTTAAAGTGAAACATAAACTTTAAGGAATGTATTGGAATCAGCACGGTAGGACATCATTTGATATAATCGCAATATGTGATCTGAATATGTTGTTCACCTATGTTTGGAATGGAGCACCTATATTATATAACAATAACATAATTCTCACGATGGAACAAGACATCCTTTACCTTCGATAGATAAGTATTACGTTGTTAATTCTTGTAACATACCGGTTTTGGGAATATGGTGGTGCATGTGCAGAGGTTTAAAAGAATTATTTGGACACCTACGTCACCATAGTGCACTTATCCTTTCGGTCAAACATTCCAAGAGAACTCCAGAGTTAAATGTGTTTTAGCTGGAGGAAACTGTATGTGTGAGGACAAAATACGGGTCATGTGTCTGCTCTCGGCCCACTGGGCCCATCCTTGTCCGACGGCCGGTCTGTTATGTCCAGGAGGCTTAAAAACTTCTTTACCGACCCTACAAATCACCACATGATATTTTCCCGTGTTTTATCCTCACTAGCACTTCCCGGGAGGTCACTCATCCTGAAATTGCTCTAGCTCAAGCACTCTTAACTATGGAATTCTCTCGGGATGTTTGACTGAAAAGATAAGTGCATTTTGGTAACATAGGTGGCCAAATCAATTCATTTAAATCTCTCTGCATGCACCACTATAATCCTGAAACTAGGATGTTACAATCACTCCCAATAACAGAGCGTAACGTCCTCGTTGCCCACCAGGACTATCACCCTTGACGGCATGAGCCCTCTTGACTCCATGATATGCTCAAATATAATACCTTAAAGTATCTAAGCAGTAGTTGTAGTATTCTAGGGGTCGAACCACAAAGACTCAAGATGTTCACTCAATAAATTTTAGAATATGAATTAAGCTAAGCAAAATGAATGTAATCAAGAATAACAAAACAATTAAAACAAAGTAGTACATCAGTGGGAAAGACACTAGGCTTAGGAAAATTTCAGGCAAATCAGAATTGTCAATCAAATCAAATGTCAGGACTAAAATAAGCTCCGCTCTTGAACTTGAAACACAGATGTAAAGTAAACCAACTATCGTTGCGAAGACTATCTATGTCTAAACCTAGAATTCCAAATTTATTTGTAAATTCTATAAATTCAAACAAGCATTAACGATCAAGTTCAATTGTTCACAAAATCCTAAACCAAATTTCTTTGCGAGTAGGTCTTTTGCTCACCAAACACTAGTTCAGAAAATTAATCACACTTTCGTGTCAATCAATAATCCTAATATCAGATTCTAGTTCGCGAGGCTAGAATAAGCTATAATCTCAAGTCTAGGTGAAGAACTCTATAGATTTTCCTAACAATTTATCTAATTTAACAATTCATCAAATACCTTTGATTTACCCTAAACCTAACAGGGAATCTAGTCAGACATGTTGAATGAAACAAACATCATGAATAAGATAGATATCGTAAAGTAAAATAGAGTAAGAAATACAAAGAGGGTTCAAGGTTCTTCTCCCAAAACTCAATTGCAAGAATACTCTATCTCCAAGAACCAATGTCTTTTTTTGGAGGCTGAAAAACCTAGTTTTATATCTAAAAACATGATTTGGAGTTCATTGGAAAAATAAGGAAAACTTCTGTTTTTCTTCGGGTCTTCTGAAGAATGCGCGTTCTGATTATTGGTATCGACTGACACAGTGAATGGTATCGATAGATACAGAGATCTTCAATCGCATTTCTTCCAAATGATGGTGTCGATCGATGCTGCATAAGTGTCGATCGACACTGAGCTTTAGTTCTCTGCACTGCTTCAGCTCCAATATGCTTCAAAAGCTCCCATAAATCCAGTTTAGCTCCAATTGTGCCTACATCCTGAAAAGACTCTGAAAGACTTTAAAACTACTAAAAAGCTCAATGAAAGGACTTATATCATGGTTGAAAGTGGGTAAAAACCATGATATATCAACTCCCCCAGACTTAGTCTTTGCTTGCCCTCAAGCAAACAGAAAACCAAAACAAAGAAAGAGGTTTGAAAAACACGGAGACTCACCTTTTCTTGAGACATTGTAATGACCCCTTTTCCAAGCTCCTAGATATCACCTAAACAGTTTCAGATCTGACTGCCATGTACTTCTCCGAAGACAATTACAGCTTCCCAGTATCCACACATTATCTCATAGCATCAATCATACTAAATCCTTCATTGCCGTTTCATTACTGTTGTTGGTGTTCAGGAACCTTCTAGATTCTTCCTCATGCGACATCGTGACTAAGGAACCACCCAAGTTTCATACTTTGGTATGATTTTCCTCTCCCCCATACTTATCTCTTTTTATGCTTCTGATTTTGGATTAAGCTTCGCGTATACAAATTAAGGTTTGAGACGTGAGTATTGATGGTGGTTGCCACCGAATCCCCGGTTCTCCCCTCTCAAAGTATCAAAGGTCTTAGGCGAATAACAGGGTCTCGGGAAATGTTCCTACCCCTCGCTTCAGCCCTTTGTGTGATCATTCCTTATCCAAGTAGAAAAATGGGATCACAGGAAGTGTTCCTAGCCCTCTACTCGGCGGAAATCATTTCATCTTTCATGCATCAATGTGTGTCAAGGGAGAGGTATACCATAATTTTCAAACCCATGGGTTCCTTTGTCAGATATGAATGATGAATCAAGTTCAGTGAATACCATCCTCAGAAGTGAAGTGCAAAATTGGGCTCAGAATTTAGAAGAAATCTGCTGGAGACATGGGTGTTTTCTAGTCAACTAGTTAGTCTTTGGATTTTTTATTAGTCGATCTTAGAGCTGATTCTGTGACATTGGTTACTTAAAAACAAAGTCAGAGCAATGAAATCAAGCAAAAGTTCATAATCTCCAACATGTTTTGACTCAAGAAAAACGAAATTTTACTCAAAATGGCTGACTCTAAGAAAAACAAACACAATGTCAGTAACCACCTCCCCCAAACTTAAACAACACTGTCCCCAGTGTTATCTAGCCTAGAGGAAGGAAAAGAAAGCATAAGAACAAAATGGCTGAAAGATTTCGCAAAGGTACCGTGTGATTGTGTGGGTATCGATCGATGTTATAACCAGTATCGACCGATGCATGGTGAGTATCGACCGATACCAGTAATGTATCGATCGATATCGAGGTCCTTTTTCGTAAGACTGATGCTCAAAATCGTGTCCAGGGAAGCCAAATGTTAGATGAAAAAGCAGGAAACAGAGGCTAGTCATCAGAGTCATCAGTGTCGGAGACAGCATAGCGGGATGAAGGGCCGGGTGTGGAGTAGTGGGCATGCGTAGATGACATGCAGCGGCAGCGAGAAACAACGGCCCAGATGCTCTGTAAGCTCTCCACGACGTACCTCTGAAAGGAGGCGGTCTCCATTGGCAGATCCGGTGGTGGAGGAAATGAAGGGGTGGGAGCAGATGTCTGGTGGCGCTGTGAACGACGGGGCTGACTTCCAGCAAAGCCAGCTGCGGGTGCGGCATCAGCAACGATCGGAGTGGATGGAAGACGTGGCGGAGAGCGTACACGTGTGGCCGGAGCAACTGAAAGCAGGCTGGGATCTGGATCAAAGTGCAGCTTGGAAACATCGTCGGCGATGGTGGTCAGAGCACGGTTGGGCAGGTACACAAAGAGCTCACCGTTGGTCGTAGGAAGACACCAACGGCGGGTTGGCTTCAGCCAACGCATGTGTTGCATATGCTGCTCGTCCATGAGAGAGCGAGTTGTGATGATCGAGCACTCTGAAGTGGAGATGCTGAAATGCTCGAAGATGGGAGTGAGGAGGCTGCCAACCGACTCGGTCTTCCGCGCAGAAGAGTAGTTGCGTCTAGAGAATAGCTTGGTCTTCAGAGAGACCAGGTGGTGTGCAAAGACGGCGCCCATGTTGACCGCGAGGTTCAACTCGGGCAAGTCATATTGATCCTCAGGGATGAGGTCACCGACGGCCTTGTATAGCAAGATCAGCTCCGAGATCCTCAACTTGTTCGGCTCCATCTTGCAAAGAAAAGTGGTGCTCAGAATGCGGACGATGCAACGAAGAGTGGGATGACGAACGTCCATCTGCGTCGTAGTCTTGGAGTGTAATGCTCCAAGACTGATGTGTCTCCAGAAGACCTGCACATAATGAAACTGGGGAGACAGAGCTACCTGCTAGAGATCGCGGTCGAAACCGTAAATGTCACAAAGGTCGGGGATTGGCAGCCTATAGCGGATCCCTTGAATCAGGAAGGTCAGAGTGCCTTCCGAGGCAGTGCGGTGGACCTCGTCGCTGTAGTAGACGCGTGTTGTGGCGAGGAACTGGCGAACATGGTTGGGGTAGAGATCGTACTGTCGAGAGTATAGTGTCCCCAAACCGATCTTATCGAGCATGGCATAGTGATCCACGTCGATACCTAGATGGCGCATGGTGTGGGGATCGATGAAGCACGTAAGAACCACGGTAACACGCAGCCACTCATTGTAGAACAACGTGTCGTAGTAGTCCCACTCCTCAGCGATAGGCCTATAGACGCAGGCGTCGCTCTTAGTCTCCTCCTTGGACAAACCTGCCCAGTCACGCCCTGAGACAATCCTCCTCCCTTCCAACTTAGGCTAGGGAGGCCTAGCAGCAACAACAGGGTCAAAGGCAGAGGGAGACGGTGAACAGTGTTGCGCAGCTCTCAGGTCGCTAATGTGGACCTCAAGAAAGCTTTGGGGACCGGTGGCATCTGTGAATCCTCCCTTCAATACTCTGTAACGATCTCTGGTCAGGCAAGCTGTCACGACGCCAGCTTGCCAGAATGATCCACAGAAAGCTTCCACCTCGTCCTGGAGGCTGAACTCACGTTGTGGAGTGTTAGAGCCTGAGGTTTCGTTATGATGTGTCTTCTTGTGGGGAGCCATCTGTGAATCAAAAAAAGACCAATATCAAATTATATAACAACGTCATACATGTAGTGCATAAAAGCACAGGAATAAACCATCATATATCCACAGATTCAGTGTAGTCCAACTCAATCATCACAACATGTTAACCAAATTCTCAGGGTACTCAATCCCTAGCAATTTCTACTTCAGTCCTCTAGAACGAACCACGACAGGAAACAGAGCAAGAAATCAAAAACAGAGGAAATAGAAAACACGAAATTCTAAACTTGCCGCGAATCCAAGAGTTAGGGTGTCGAGTACATTACATTGTAGATCGAAGGAGTGAGTAGGAGGATGAAAATGACGGCAAAAATCCGAGTGCGATAGGGTTTAAAATCGAGTAAAATGATGAAGAAATGAAGAAATGGTGAGGGAGAGTTTGGGAGAGACGGCGGCGTCGATCGATGGAGTAATGAGAGAATGAAGAAGAAAATCCATGGGTTTTATAGAAAAACTTACCTGGGTGCTGGGTATCGATCGATACTGTAAGTTGTATCGATCGATGCTTGCATCATAATAGCACAGGTTTTCTTTGGTCTCGGTGTCGATCGATACTACCAAGGTGTCGATCGATGCTTGTCGTCTGAACCTGGTTCACGTGAAGACACAAGACAAAAAACCAAAACAAAAATCAAGGGAAAAACTTATGTACAGACTCACCAGTGGGTTGCCTCCCACCAAGCGCTTGTTTAATGTCCTTAGCTTGACATTGGCATTAGTCAGGCAGCTGGTGGTTCAGCTATAGGCATTATGTGGCCATCTGGAATGGTGGCTTGCTCCCAATAGTGCTTCACCCGCTGTCCATTGACATTGAATTCTTGTCCCTCAGCGTTTACCAACACGACTGCACCGTGTGGACGAACTGCCTTGATTGTGAAGGGACCTGACCAACGAGAACGCAATTTGCCAGGAAATAACTGTAAACGAGAGTTGTACAGAAGTACCTAGTCATTTGGTTCAAAGTGGCGAGCAAGAATCTTCTTGTCATGATAAGCTATAGTCCTTTCCTTGTACAGTCTGGAGTTCTCATAGGCAAGGTGTCTGATCTCTTCCAATTCATTCAGTTGAACCAATCGCCTTTGAGCAGTAGACTTGATGTCGAAATTCATCAATTTGGTAGCCCATGCTGCTTTGTGCTCGATCTCAACTGGAAGATGACATGCCTTCCCGTACAGCAAATGGAATGGTGTGGTGCCAAGTGGTGTCTTGAACGCGGTCCGGTAAGCCCAAAGAGCGTCGTCGAGTTTCAGCGCCTAATCTTTCCGTGTTGTGCCAACTGTCCTCTCCAAAATCTCCTTGATCTGTCTGTTGGAGACTTCGACTTGTCCGCTGGTGTGAGGGTGATAAGGTGTGGCGACGCGGTGATGCACGCCGTACTTTCTCAGCAGCTTTTCGAAGATCTTGTTGATAAAGTGGGTGACACCATCACTTATAACAACTCGAGGTACTCCAAATCGAGGGAAGATAATGGTCTTGAACAGTTTCAAAACGACGGAGGAGTCGTTGGTAGGACTAGCAATTACTTCCACCCATTTGGAGACGTAATCGACGGCGACCAATATGTATTTGTTCTGTCACGATGGAGGGAACGGTCCCATAAAATCAATGCCCCAGCAATCGAAAACTTCTACTTCAAGTATGAAGTTCTGTGGCATCTCATGTCATTTGCTGATCTTCCCTCTTCTCTGACACACATCACAATGTGAGATAAAGGCGTGAGCATCCTTGAACAGTGTAGGCCACCAGAAACCAGCTTGTAGAACCTTAGAAACTGTTTTGAATGTGGCAAAGTGTCTAGCGTACTAAGATCCATGGCAGTGATACATAATTTCCGGCACTTCAGTCTCAGCTCTACATCTTCTGTAGATCCCATCTGAGCAATGCTTGTACAGGTATGGTTCATCCCAAAAGTAACGTCTGACATCTCTCATAAACTTCTTCTTGGCATACTTCTTGAGGTGCTTTGGCTTATAATCTGCAGCAAGATAGTTCGCTATGTCAGCATACCATGGCTCTGTAGGAGTAGTGACAACCAAAGATTCCTCCTAACTAGAATGATCTGCAGATGGATCAGCATTGGAAGATGGCTGGTGTCGACCGATACCGAAAGAATGTCGATCGATGGTGACATTTTGAACAGATTGCAACAACTAGTGAGGGCATCGATCGATGCTTGCGTTCTATAGTGGCAAAGTCGAATCAGAGTTGTGTCGAAATCCAGTTTCTATGAAGTAGATTTTCTCCTCAGGCAAGGAATCATCAATAGGGACGGTATCATCGACTTTCATTCGTGAGAGATGATCTGCAACTCCATTCCCCACTCCTTTCTTATCTCTGATTTCGATGTCGAAACCTTGGAACAGTAGAACCCATCGGCATAAATGAGGTTTCAGATCCTTATTCTGCAATAGGTACTTAAGAGCAGCATGGTCTGTATGAACGATCACCTTTCTTCCAATCAGATAAGAACGAAATTTCTCAAAAGAGAAAACAACGGCGAGTAACTCCTTCTCTGTAGTGTTGTAGTTCTTTTGATCATCATCCAACGTCCGTCTGGTGTAGTATATGACATGAAGCTTCTTATCCTTTCTCTGCCCCAAAACTGACCCAACTGCGAAATCGCTCGCAT
The DNA here is from genome assembly GCA_004349715.1 of Crucihimalaya himalaica. NCBI lineage: Eukaryota > Viridiplantae > Streptophyta > Magnoliopsida > Brassicales > Brassicaceae > Crucihimalaya > Crucihimalaya himalaica. Next base: position 214,122 of record SMJT01000060.1, on the reverse strand, counting down.
CACACATGATTTCAAAGGGAAGGTTCTAGTCTGGCGGCTGAACAATAGGAGCAGTGACCAACGCCTTCTTGATCAATTTGAACGCGACGAGACATTCTGGTGTAAAATCGAAGGTGGCGTCCTTACATAGAAGAGCAGTAAGTGGACGAGCTAACTCGGAGAAATCCTGAATGAATCTGCGATAGAACCCGGCATGACCAAAGAAACTCCAAATGTCCTTCACAGATGTATGTGGTAGGAGGCTTGTCACGACCTGAATCTTAGCCTTATCGACTTCGATTCCAGCCTTAGAAACCTTGTGTCCCAGAACAATGCCTTCTTGAACCATAAAGTGACACTTCTCCCAGTTCAGAACTAGATGTTTTTTTTCTCATCTCTGAAGTACCTTGCATAATTTGTCTATTCATCCTTTAAATTAAGATCCTTAAACTTTTAATTCATTCATAAATACCTCCATGAACTCCTCGATCATATCTGAGAAAATTGACATCATACATCTCTGGAATGTGGCTGGGGCGTTACACAACCCAAATGGCATTCTCCTGTAAGTGAACGTGTCATAGGGACAAGTGAACGTCGTCTTCTCCTGATCATCTGGATGTATAGGGATCTGGAAAAAGCCTGAGTATCCATCCAGGAAACAGTCGTATGGGTGACTTGCCAACCTCTCCAGCATTTGATTAATGAATGGTAATGGGAAGTGATCTTTCCTTGTCGCCGCATTCAATTTCCTGTAATCGATGCACATGCGGTGCACGGTGATCGTTCTCGTCGGAATCAGCTCATCTTTTTCATTCTTTACCACTGTGAATCCTCCTTTCTTAGGGACGACATGAACTGGACTGACCCAACTGCTGTCAGAGATGGCATATATGATCCCTGCTTCCAAAAGTTTCATGATTTCTTTCTTTACCACTTCCTTCAGATTCGGGTTAAGCTTCCTCTGATGCTCGATCGAAGCTTTCGACTCATCCTCCAAATGGATCCGATGCATGCACAAGTCTGGTGCTATACCTGAAATGTCATCAAGAGAATAGCCGAGAGCTTTGCGATACTTGCGCAGCTTGCTCAGCAGTAAAGCGACCTCTGTGTTGTTTAAAGAAGAATTAACAATCACAGGATATGTAGAGTTAGGGCCAAGAAAGACATACCTCAGGTTGGCGGGGAGTTGTTTAAGATCGAGTTTAGGGGCTCTCTCCTCACTCCAATCGCCAAACGAATAAGATCTGCCACGAGAGATTACCGGCTCTGCGGGAAGAAATAGTTGGTGTCGATCGATGCTCTCTGTGGTATCGATCGATGCCTCAGCACTACTGTCAAGGATCGTGGCGTACCCAGCAGCAACTTCACTGGAATCGATCTCTGTGTCAGCCGAACAAACCAATGCTCTGTCCAACAGGTTCTCAGGGTGTTGTCGCATGAAGTACTCATCCGATATATGGTTGAAGGTATCTACGAAGAATGTATGCCCATCTATAGTTGGCTTCTTCATCATCTTTTCCATGTTGAAGGTCATGATCAGATCACCAATGTTGAGGGATATTCTCCCATTCTTGCAGTCGATTAGGGCGCCTGCTGTGGCTAGGAAAGGTCTGTCGAAGATCAGTGGATCACTCGGTTCAGCATCGTACTCTAGGACTATAAAGTCAGTCGGAACTAAACAGTCTCCAGTCGTAATTGGAACATCCTTGATTAATCCTTCGGGGAATCGCACTGAGCGGTCAGCAAGAATCAGGGAGATCCTAGTAGGTTTGAAGTCTGTCTTCCCCATTCTCTTAGCTACCGAGTATGGCATGAGGTTTACATCAGAACCAAGATCGCAAAGGGAGCGTTCGAACCTCTCAGTGAAGATCGTGCAATCCAATACAAAACTTCCAGGGTCTGGTAGTTTTTCTTGAATCTTGTTGAGAAGAATTTCACTGCACTCGTGAGTGATTCTTAGTACCCCTTCCTCAAGATTCACATTGCTTGACACCATCCTCTTGATGTACCTTCTGAAAGCTGGTGAAGTCATGATAGCATCGACGAACGGGAGTTCAACAACCAACTTTTCTAGCATTGCCTTGCATCTGACTTCTTCTATTTCTTTCTTAGTCTTGGCAGGGGGTCGAGGGAAAGGTATTTTAGGCACGTAGACTCTCCCAATGTGTCCTGTGGACTGCTTCCTTTCGACTTCTGGACTGGTATCGATCGACACTAGGGGGTGTCGATCGATGCTTGTGGTTTTGCAATTGGTTCTGCAGAACGTTGAATTGGTAACGATCGATGTTGAGTGGTATCGACCGATACCGGGTGAGTGTCGATCGATACTGGAGCAATTCCAGGAATCTCATCGTCATCGTCTCCAGCAAGATCGACGAGCTGCTTCGGAGAGTAGGTTTTCTTCAACCCTGGAATGACCTCTCTTCCACTTCTCAAGGTAATGGTATGAACGTGTTCCCTTGGATTCACCATTTTTCCCGGAAGGAAACCATCCTGTCTCTTAACTGTTTATGCAGTCTGGGCAACCTGAGTTTCCAGCTTCTTCTGATGTATGTTAAGAGCTTCGATTTTTCCATTCAGGTCAGTGTACAGGGCATCCATCTTTCCATTGAAATCGACAGTCATCTTTTGCTGCCCCTCAAGAATCTGTTCAAGCATAGTTTCAACCTTGCTTTCCTGAGTCTTGGGAGGTGGTGTCAGGTAAGATGAATTCCCATAGGTGCGAGTGTACCCACTATTCTGAAACGGTTTCTGAGCAAAGGAGTTTGCTCCGAAATTCACAGACTTAAAGTCAGACTTGAATCCTCCTCTCTGAGAGTTGTTTGTGAAACTGCGGTTGTACGACGAATTCTGAAATCCATTACCACCAATGTAGTTGACATCCTCTGCTTCACTTTCATCGACGTTCTCGACTTCCTCAGCAAAATGCACTGCCTTCTGCTGCTTGCCCATCAACAAATTGTGAACCGAATCCAGCTTCGCATGTACCTCAACAATTTGCAGCCCGTCGATGTTTCCATTCTGCTTCTTTCGCTCGTAGTTGGCGTTCTTGGTGCTGTTGCTAGATGCCAAGTTCTCAATCAGTATGTAAGCATCTTCAGGATACCTCATGTTGAAATTTACATTGCTTGCAGCGTCCAAAGCCATCTGATACCTCCAATCGATCCCTCTGAAAAAGATACCCAATAACTGAACTTGTGAGAAACCGTGGTGAGGGAAATCCCTCTGATAAGACCAAAATCGAACCCAAGCAGCTTTGAATGCCTCAGTTGCTCCCTGAGAAAACTGGGAGATCTTGTTCCTGAGCTCTTCGGATCTTGCATCATCATAAAAATTGTTCAGGAATGCGTTCTTACTTTCCTCCCAAGTAGTCAGAGATCCTGGAGGCAACTGCTTCAACCAGTAAGCTGCATCTCCACCAAGAGAGTATGGGAAGAACTTACAGAAAAAGAACTCATTGGGCACTCCATTGTACTTGATACTGGTGACCAAATCTTCGAACCTCTCGATATGATCCATGGGATGCTCATGAGAAAGACCATGAAAAGGGTGCTGGCCTACAAGAGTGTAGTATGCAGGCTTCAGCTCAAAGTCGTTTCTCTGAAAAGTGGGAATACGAATCGCAGAACGATTTGCATAGAACTGGTCTGGTCTGTTGTATTCCCCCAAGCGTTCTGGCGCGATTAACCAGTAGTTGTAGTATTCTAGGGGTCGAACCACAAAGACTCAAGATGTTCACTCAATAAATTTCAGAATATGAATTAAGCTAAGCGAAATGAATGTAATCAAGAATAACAAAACAATTAAAACAAAGTAGTAATCAGTGGGGAAAACGCTAGGCTTAGGGAAATTTCAGGCAAATCAGAATTGTCAATCAAATCAAATGTCAGGAATAAAATAAGTTCCACTCTTGAACTTGAAACACAGATGTAAAGTAAACTAATTGTCGTTGCGAAGACTATCTATGTCTAAACCTAGAATTCCAAATTTCTTTGTAAATTCTATAAATTCAAAAAAGCATTAACGATCAAGTTTAATTGTTCACAAAATCCTAAACTAAATTTATTTGCGAGTAGGTCTTTTGCTCACCAAACACTAGTTCAGGAAATTAATCACACTTTCGTGTCAATCAATCAACCTAATATCAGATTCTAGTTCGCGAGGCTAGAATAAGCTTTAATCTCAAGTATAAGTGAAGAACTCTATAGATTTTCCTAACAATTTATCTAATTTAACAATTCATCAAATACCTGTGATTAACCCTAAACCTAACAGGGAATCTACTCAGACAGGTTGAATGAAACAAACATCATGAATAAGATAGATATCATAAAGTAAAATAGAGTAAGAAATACAAAGAGGGTTCAAGGTTCTTCTTCCAAAACTCAATTGCAAGAATACTCTATCTCCAAGTTGTGCCTACATCCTGAAAAGACTTTGAAAGACACTAAAACTACTAAAAAGACTCAATGAAAGGACTTATATCATGGTTGAAAGTGGGTAAAAACCATGATATATCACTCCACTCTCGTCTGGGTTTGACTTTGATACCACTTGTAACGCCCTGACCGTCACCTCTAATGGGCCCCGTGTCTGATCGCAGACCATTGGGCCCACCCTTGTCTGATGGTCAGTCTGCAATGTGAGGGAGGCTTTAAAGACTTCTTTATCGACCTTACAAATCACCACATGATCTTTTCGCGTGTTTTTTCCTGACTCGCACAATACCGGAATTCACTTCTTGGGAGGTTACCCATATTGAAATCGCTCCAGCTCAAACACCCTTAACTCTGGAGTTCTATCTGGGTGCTTAACCAAAAAGATATGTGCACTTTAGTGACATAGATGGCAAAATTAATTATTTTAAACCTCTTCGCATGCACCACCTTATTTCTAAACCGGGATGTTACAATTCTGCTTATTCAAATAAATAAGGTTTTCTGCCACCCTATAGATCTTATCATAATGTGTTAGGTATCATATCTCACATTTCTACAATGAATCTAGGGCTGGCTGTATAAATCCCCCTGTACTTATTAACCTAAAGCGATTTCCCTCCCAACTATTATGCTCATCACTGTACAACCTAAACACTTAAATTCTTTGTGATACTCCCCAATCTTTAATTTTCTGTATGATTAACCCTATCTAATTAAATCAAAAATGATAATTGCTTAACCAATAATAGCGTTTAGTGCGTTTAGGTTATTGGCTGCATAAATCCCCCTATACTTACTGCAGTAAAGTGATTTCCACCCCCAATTATTACACTCTTCAATGTACAATCTAGACACTTAAATTTTTCACGATACTCCCCAATCTTTAACTTTTTATATAATTAACCCTATCTAATTAAATCAAAACGACGTTTGATTAACCAATAATCGCGTCTAGTGTTAAACCACATTTAGATTATTAGGAAGACATTCTCGTTCAAAAAAGAGGGTTTCAACTGAACCCTTAAACATGCGAATCTTCAAGCCTCAACCTTTGACCTTCTCGGAGTTGCTTCGACTTCTGTTTAACACATCAATTAACCTAACGTGCATAGTACCACAATCGAATGGTATGTCGTTGTAGCACTTTAGGATCGAATCCACGTAGAGTTCAGAATAACACACCAAGAATACAAGAATCTACTTAATCTAAGTAATATATGTTTTTGGGTTTTTGTTACTGAACTAAACAATGCATACAACCAAGAAGACTCAAAAACTACAACAAAGACGCAACATAGACTCAAAAACAGACGCAAAACATGTAACAAAATACGAAAAAACACAACATATCAACTTCCTCGCAGTTGCTTTACCTTCTCGGAGTTGCCTCAAATCGACCTGAATCTTTTCCCTAACGAAATCATGATCTCTTCTTCTGAAACCCTCTTTTTGAACGAGAAGGTCTTCCTAACACTAAACACGATTATTAGTTAATCAAACGTTGTTTTTCATTTAATTAGATAGGACTAATTATATATGTAACATCCATGTTCATAAAAGAGTTGTAATAACTAGAATGGGACTATACATGAAATAATTTTATATTATTTGATGAGGATTTTGCCAAAGTAATTGCGCATGTAAAGATTAACAACAAAAATTTTGACAGTAATGAAGATAACTTGGAGACAATCGATATAGTCGATGGAGATCGTAAGTCAAACATTAGTGAAAATATTGTAGATATGTTATAGGGCAAATCAAAATACTTTTCATTAATTTTTTTAAAAAATTTTTGTTTATGTGTTTTTATTTGGATAATTTTTGGTTTAGTGTTTTCTGATTATAAAATTATTTAGAAGATAATCAATATAGTTTCAATGTGTTTTATTATTCTATAAAATAATTTATTTTCATTTTTTGTTTTTTTCTTTGTATATGTTACTATTCAAATATTGATCTACATTAATCAAACATATAATATGGAACGCTTAATCAGTTTGATTTTCACTTGTCCCACATGATCTGCACCATTCGAAACCAAAATCCAGTGGCATGCGTCGTAATTGGTGAGCAACACCAGTTTCTTGCTTGGCAAATCTGCATGCAAAACTTTTACTTTTACCACACAAAAACAAAACAAACTTTGTTCAATACATAAGCATCCTGCATTAAATATCTTTCAACGCAAAAATGTGAATGATGCGTTTAGTTCAGGAGATACACATGCATGCCGTCGGTCCTATAGCGTCGGTTTTCAAAATCAGTCGGTTTTTCATCGGTTAATTACCGACGGTCCTTAAACCGACGAGAAAACCAAAGGCCAAAAACCGACGGATTAAACCGACGGCCTTGCCCGTCGGTTTACCCGTCGATTAAAACCGACGAGTAAACCGACAGTCTTTAACCGACGGAATTACCGACGGTTTATCTTGTTGGGAAAAACCGACGGGTTGGCCTTTTAAAAACCGACGGCAAACCGACGGATATTTAAAATTTTTGAATATATTAAAATTTTTTGTTTAAATTATTTTAATTTTATTAAAATTAATTATAAAATTAAAAGTATTATAAAATAAAAAAAAGTTTTATAAAATTAATAATAAATTCGAATTTGTAAATAAAATTAAAAAGTTTAAAACTAAATATTATTATTCAAAACAACAAAAACAAAAAAAGTTTAAAACTAATCACGGGGTCGGGTTCGGCAGATCTCTAGGGAAGGCTCGTCGCATCTCCGCCATGAAGTTATCCATCTCGAGCAACTTCCTCTTTGTCTCTCTGAGAACCTCCTCCATCTCTGCGGCTCGCCTGCGGTTTTCGGTCCTCTCCTCTTCCATTTGCGTCTCTAAAATCTTGATCCGAGCTTCCTTCTCCTGGAGCGACTCCACGACCGCGGGATCAACATACGATTGAGAGGAGGACGACGACGAAGACGAACAACGACCAAGGGCTTTAACTCTTTGGGTTAGATTTCCTAACCCAAAGACTCGACCCTTGATCTTTGGAGTTTCCTACAAAATTAAAATAAAATTAGAAAATTTAAAACAAATAATGTAAAATTATATAAATTAATTATAGTGAAGAGACATACCTCTAAAAATATTTGGTTGATCACTTCTGCGGGGAGCTCTTGAGTAGTTGATCCTTGAGATAATGCGGTGTCTTCCAACCTCTTCGTAGATTTCTCGAGCCCGTCTCTCGCGAGTCCATCCTGAATTTCATTAGTTTGCCGGTTGGTGTGCGTATACTCTATCAATTTTAAAGAGTGAGGAAGCACACCATTCCGAGCAAGCTAATAATTACAAGAAAAAATAATTAGTGTTAAAAGTAATATAAGTAAAAAGAAATTTTGAAAAATATTTTAAAAACTTACAAGTTCTGCCTCGCGGGACTTGTAACTCTTGGCTCTGGAGTTGTGAATGGCGATTCCTATTCCGCCTCTCGTGCTCAAACGGTTCTCGGAGTTTTTCTTCAACAATACTTTTGTCTCCGCCTGCTCCCAGTAAACCGAAAGTCCGGCAAAGACATTGTCGTTTACGTTCTTGGGCTTCTTCCCGTCTGCCCATCGCTGCTTCCACTCGTTTATTTTCTTCTTATATTGCTCTTTCGCTAGAGCATCGAACTCCTTACGAACCTCGTGGGTATGCTCAGGAGCCCATGTAAAATCTTGCTACAAATGAAAAAAAATTGTTAGTTAATATACATTTTAGTTAAGTATAACAAGTTAAAAAAAACACTCTAAAAGATTGAAAAAACTTACAGCAAACTGTCTGAACCACAAATCCTTCTTAGACTGAGACATGGCCGAGTATTTTGGATATGGTTGCTTCAAAAGGCCTTGCATCATGCGCTAGAACGACTTGGTGATGCCGTTAGCCGTATATCCAAACTTACCAACAAAAAGTAATTGTAAGTTATTATTTTTACTTTTTATAAAAAAATAATGTACTTGTAAAATACTTACCATGTCGCACCACCGTCTAAGGTGGGATGGAGACGGGGTATATAGGTTCGACCCGGCTGCGATACGAGCTCCTTGATAGTCATGTCCATTGGTCCCAAAGAAGTCTGGGACTCTGGGACATGAGAATCGGAATGAGTCTCGGAGGGAGAATCACGTGTTCTTGGTTGGGTCGAGCGGCCCGATTGAGACTGACTCCGAAGAAAAGAATCATAATCCCTTAAATTATAAAACAAACAAAAGCATCAAAATGTACACATCAAAAGTTTTATTAATCTTAAAAGTTTTATGAAATTTTCATAGAAGTCTTATAAAAGTTTCATAAATTTCTAATAAGTCCTAAAAGTTTTATAAAAGTTTCGTAAAAGTCTTATAAAAGTTTCATAAATTTCTAATAAGTCCTAAAAGTTTTATAAAAGTTTCATAAAAGTCTTATAAAAGTTTCATAAATTTCTAATAAGTCCTAAAAGTTTTATAAAAGTTTCATAAAAGTCTTATAAAAGTTTCATAAATTTCTAATAAGTCCTAAAGGTTTTATAAAAGTTTCATAAAAGTCTTTTAAAGGTTTCATTAATTTCTAATAAGTCCTAAAAGTTTTATAAAAGTTTCATAAAAGTCTTAATAAATCCTAAAAGTTTATTAAAATTTTCATATAAGTTTAAGAAAAATTTCATAAATTCTTACTAAAATCCTAAAAGTTTTATAACATTTTTCATAAAAGTGTTATAAATGTTTCTAAAATTCTTAATAAATCCTAAAATTCTTAACAATTCTAACAATTTCTAACAATTCTTAATAGATACCTAATTATGATTTTCTTACAAAACTTTTATAAAATTTCTAACAATTCTAACAATTCTTACAATTTCTAACAATTCTTAATAGATTTTTTTTTCAACAATCCCTAACAATTCTAATAATCTCTAACAATCCCTAACAATCTAGATTTAAGTTTTCTAACAAGTTTACAATCCTAATCTAGATTAAAGATCCAACTTTCTAATCTAACAATTTCTAAAATCCTAATTTCTATATGAAATCCTAATAACTTGATAAAGATATAGAATAACTTACATTTGAAGAGAGGAATCGAAGAAATGAGGAAATGAGGAATGGAATCCGTGGAATCCACGAAATGGCTGGAGAGGAATCGCGTTTGAGAGCTTTTTGTGTTTTTGGAATCGAAGAAATGAGGAAGAAGAAGAGTTTCTCGGATTTTTATTCGCGAAAACCGACGGACTAACCGACGGGTACCCGTTGGTTTCAGTAAAAATCAAAATACAGACGGCATAACCGACGGGCACCCGTCGGTTTAAGCCAAAAATAATTAAAAACCGCGTAATCAAAAATTTCGGTGAAAATTTTGGCGGTTAAAATTCTAAACGACGGATTAGAATTTTATTGCATGCATTTTGATTGGTCGGTCAACCTTCGGTTTTCAAGAAAAAAAACCGACGGGTAAACCGACGGGTCCAAAAAATCGATGGTAAAACCGACGGTCGTAATTAAATATTAATAAAATTTGTATCCGTCGGTTTAGTTTGAAAATACCGACGGAAAACAGACGGCTTTTTGAATTTGGGGTTTGTTTAGGGTATGGTTAGGGTATTGAGTTTGAGATTATGTTTTTTGATCACTTAGAAAAGATTTTAATAGTTTCTGATCACTATTAATAACAATGTATAACAATTTAAATTTTCTAAACATTATATCACAAACTAATCTATAACTTACATATACATTCATAATCTTACTTACTCATTTCAATACAAGTTTTCTAAACCTTCTAATTTTGACCAATTTGTTTATTTTTACTGAATATTTATGTTCAAAATGCAGAGTAGAAGAGATATAACCTATAACTTAGTAGTCGTATGTCGATAAACAACAAAAAAATGAATCGCATGTCGGTTTGCCATCGGTTTGCCGACGGATTCAGAATTTTTTTTTTGAATATTCGTCAGTTAACCCGTCGGTTCTTATGAAAAAACCGACGGAATAACCGACGGTTTAATAAAATATTATTTTCCGTCGGTTTTTTCATAAGAACCGACATGTTAACCGACGGATTCGTTATTTCATTATTTTTTTGAAATTTTGCAAAAACAATATAAAATCACAAACTATGAAATTATGTTTACTTGTTTTGAACAAACCAAATAAATTCTCAATAAAACTATGAAATAAGTAAATTTTGAAATACCAAATAAATTCTCAATTATTAAATTTTTCAAAATCCTACAAATATGAAAATACTTAAAATTGTAACAAATATATAAAAAATATAAGATTACAATCTAATATGAGTCAGATGAGTAATCAGATGGAATTGATCAGAATCATTTCCAAATTCTCCTACACTCTCCTCGGATTCATTATCAACTCTATCATCTGTGAAAGAAGTGAAATCTACCGCAAGGGTAACTTCTAAGGAATGCTCAACAGGAGCCATTAAACCACTTCCACTAGGTTGCAAAGGATCGTGATCAGGAACTCCATATAGCCTTCCCCTTGGGTTTACAGGCGTCATAGTCAGCCAAGGGTCGGTCCTACCAGTGACTCGTGGGTAGGGAATGTAACATACCTGTATTAAATATCATAGTCAACGATTTTTATATTAAGAAAATCATGCATAAAATGTACTAATATAAATTATAAACAAAATATATACCTGATCTGCTTGTGAACCAAGGATGAAAGGATCATACTTCAATAGTCTTCGGCTTGAATGGACTGATGTAACACCGAATTTGTCAACACGAACACCACGACCAATAAATGGATCGTATCAATCGCAGAGGAAAACAATGCATCTTACGTTAACCATACCTGGATATCAAACTTCAAAAATCTCTCTAAGAACACCATAATACACAACATCTCCAGCTTGAGAAGAGATACCTTAATCCACCGGTGCCCTCCTTGATCCCTCTTCCTGAATCCGAAATGTGTATCCCCTTGTGCAATATCTTGGATAAGACTTGACATTGTAGTTAGGACCGTTGACAATCTCCAATAACCATGTCGGAAATGATTGACCTTTCGAACTCTCATCAAAAACCTGTGTGGGAAAAAAGCATCAATCGTTAGTATATTAGATTTATATTTTTATTATTTAAATTAATCATATACATAAGTAACACTTACGTAATATTTGAGCTAACTAGCAAAATTTCCTTGTTTTTCCAACTCGAATTGTTCTTCAGTATAGTGTGAGTAATATGAGCGTATTATGGCCATGTAAATCCTAAATCAAATAGAAAAAAATGTTATTACTAAATAATATTTTCATATAATTAATTTTAAAAAATAAAAAAAAGGATTAAACATTTCTTACCTTTCGTATTCTTCAAGATCCTCACAATTGTTGAGAATATACATATGCAAATGCGTATATTCCTGCTCAGTTAATTTCTGATACTTCCCTTTTCCACTTAAGCGACCTATTTGTGTAAACAAATTAGGTACATACACATGATAACTTGGTTTCTCTCCCTTATCATCATGTCGAGTAGGTCGACTACTCTTCGTTTTGACCTCTGATGGAAAATAATATTTTTCAAAATTTGAAGCTTCTTCGTTGATGCTCTGCGCGACAATAGATCCCTCGACTTTGCTAAAATTTTTAACCTTCTTTTTCAAATGAAACATATACCGCTCAAAAAGATACATCCACCGATATTGAACTGGACCTCCTAATTCTGCTTCTCGCGGGAGATGAATTGGTAGATGTTCGATAACATCGAAAAATGACGGTGGAAATATCTTCTCAATGTTACATAAGATCATGGGGATATTTGTTTCCAAATTGCGGATACCATTAACTGTTAACGATCTTGTGCATATATCTCGAAAGAAAGCCCCAACTCCTGCATACATATGTAAAAGAAATAATTATTATAATATATATATATATATATATATATATATATATATTAATATACAAAATTGACGGTATATTATTTGATAAAAATTATAAAATGTACCTGTAATAGCTTCGTGAACATTTTCTGGAAGAAGATGTGTAAACGCAAATGGAAGGAGGCGTTGCATCACAACGTGACAATCATGACTCTTCATTCCAATAAACTTCCCTTCCCCAACGTCTACGCAATTACGCAAATTTGATGCAAAACCATCCGTGAACTTTACGCTTTGGATAATCCAGTCGAATGCTTCTTCTGATGGCGTATTTAAACGATACACATGAATCAGACATCTTCCATTACGCATTACTTCAAGCTCAGGGCGAGAGCAAATATCCGCCAAGTCTAGTCTAGACTTTAAATTATCCTTTGTCTTCCCTTGGAAGTTTAGGATTGTGTTCATGATGTTATCGAAAAAATTCTTCTCAATGTGCATGACATCAAGATTGTGCCGCAACAAATGGTCTTTCCAATATGGCAAATCCCAAAATATGCTCTCCTTATGCCAATTGTGATATGTTCCAGCATCGTCAACAGGATAATGCCCATTACCACCCACGTCAGGAGTCCTTGGTGCTCCAAAATCTCGCAACTGCATAAAAATATCTGAACCATCTACCTCGGGAGGTGGAGCATCAAAAACTTTCGTATTCTTTTTAAACAAATTCTTCGTACGACGATACAGATGGTTTGGAGGTAGAAATCTTCTGTGACAATCAAACCAACATGTCTTTCTCCCGTTCCTCAATTGGAATGTATCCGTGTTATCTTGACAATATGGACATGATAAACGTCCATGAGTTGTCTTCCCTGATAACATACCATGTGCTGGAAAATCGCTTATAGTCCACATAAGTACCGCACGCATCTGGAAATTTTGTTGGGTCGATACATCATATGCTTCAACACCGTGTTCCCATAACATGTTGAGCTCATAAATCAATGGCTGGAGAAACACGTCAAGTGATCTCTTTGGATGTTCTGGTCCAGAAACTAGAACTGTGAGAAACAAAAACTCTCGACGCATACACAACGATGGTGGCAAGTTGTATGGTGTTACGATTACTGGCCACAACGAATATTGTCTTCCATGCTTTCCAAACGGATTAAAACCATCAGTAGATAATCCAAGGTATACATTTCTTCGCTCATATGCAAAATCAGGATATACTCTCATGCTTCTGCATCTGAAGGATGTGTAATCTCTTCTTCTCTTCTGTGCTCTGCATGCCATCTCATCGCCTCTGCCGTCCGCTCAGATTGATATAACCTCTTCAACCTGTCTGTTAACGGTAAATACCACATCCTCTTATATGGTACCCGAACTCGCCCACTAGTTTCTTGGAATCGTGGTTTTCTACACCATTTACACCTTCTGCGGTTTTCATCCTCTCTCCAATATATCATACAATTGTCTATGCATACATCAATCATCTGATATGGTAGCCCAAGACCAGCAACTAATTTTTGAATCTCATAGTATGATGCTGGAAACAGATTATCCTCAGGCAAAATATTTTTAACAAAATCTGCTATCGCATCCACACAATCTTCTGCCAAATTAAAATATGTCTTTATGGTCATCAATCTACTGGCAGAGGATAAAGGGGAGTGACCGTCTCTGCATCCACTGTATAAATATTGTTTGGCTGCATCTAACATATCAAAAAACTGTCGAGCTTCTAAATTAGGTTCTTCTGCCCTTTCTAAAGACGGTTCGCCTGCTTCCGCTATATTTTCTCTATACACATCATTAACCATCTGAACAGTACCTCCACCAAAATCTACTTCCGTTCTATGTTCCTCTACCCTATCCACAATATAAAGTTCCCTACTACTACTAGAAGAAGGTATTTCCCCATGGAGATACCAAACTTTTAACCAGGAGTAAATCCATTGCGATACAGGTGATTCCACACTAAATCACGGGTATGTTGCGCGGATGGTTGATTACATGCCAATGCCATGAATTCTCCTACACCTCGTGCATAACCATCATTTAATAAGTTCGACTCCGGATCCATCATTGGCTCGTCCATCCACGATAGAAAATAATTTGAAGAAGACATGACTTTGATTTTTTTTTTGGTAATTTTTTTGCAATAAGACGAATCAAAAGAATGTTAGATGATATATGTTGGAGAGAATGAGCGTGGTTTCATATTTATAAGTGTGCGACCGTCGGTTTTCGGTTGGTTTTCCCTCGGTTTTCCATCGATTTTCTTGTATTCAAACGGCTCTCTAACGGTTATATTAACGTAAACAATTAATGGTCATAAACCCGTCGGATTTCCATCGGTTTACTGGCTTTTTAACCGACGGGTACCTTACCCGTCAGTTTTTCCTTTTTTTTTTCCAATGGGTTTAATTCCGTCGGTTTTTACAGACGAATTACCGACGGGTACCGACGACCACGAAGTCGTCGGTTTTCCGTGCGTAATCCGTCGGTAAAAACCGACGGATTGGGTAACCGTCGGTTTGGCCGTTTGTTTTCCCTGTGTTTTCTTGTAGTGATGGGTCAACTTCTTTTCTCCCGCATCCCTATTCAAATCCGTGGTAAAATATCAAATATGTAACAATCTCAATCTCAGTATACTCAATCATCTCAGTCTACTAAAGAACAACCAACAAAAAAAATTGAGTTGGTGGATGATGATTTGGGTTATCAAATGATTCATTTTATAAACAAAGAAATGATAAATGAGATAGGAATTAAAGACACAAGGAATGAGTTGGAAACCTATCTGAAAAAGTGTTGGGTCAACGTGACAAGTTTATGTGTTGGGTCAACAATGGCAAGTCTAAGGTTATGGTTGAAATTGAGTATAATGTACTCCTTTGGTGGAGGGTCAACAAAGACAAGTTTCCAATTTTAGCAGAATGATGTATTTGTTATGCAAGTGTTCTTTGTTACTTTTAAAAGTGATTTTAGCACTAGTGATAGGATAATATATGAGAATGTGCCTAGCTAATGACTCCATTCGCTATCCTTTAGGAGAACTCCGAAATATCATTGCTGGTGTAGGAGGATGTGATGTGGTGGTATATTTCTAGATATATGCATCCTTTAGCGATGAACGACCACAATTCCTTTTCGGGAGGGACTTCTTGACTTTCGTGGGGGCCGTTATGGATTGGCCAAGGAAGAGAATGTGTTTCACTTATTTTGACAAGGATGTTTACTATCACGCTCTTCCTCCCGTTTCTCCATACTTATGAGTCAATGCAAGCGCCATTGGGTACCTCCTCCACCAAAGGATGAAGAGAGGATCAACTCAAGTCCTTAATAATTGCAATAAATTCAGCCTTGAGATTTCAAACAAGCGTTAGATGGGAGGCAACTCATTGGATTTCCATTTATTTCATATGTTCTTTTCTTTCTTTAAAGTTATATTCTTTCATTCCGAGTCGCCAGTAAAGATTCAAGTATGGACAAATGCATTAACCCCTATTTTTAGTAGTTTTTAGAGTCATTTTTATGACTAATCTTGCATTTTTTCACCAAGCACATGTTAGTTTTCGAGTCTTTTAATTTTGGTGTTTCACAGGATTATGGGCTTAGTGGTCGGAATAGAGAGATTTGCACCTGAAATGGGCTTCATGTGGATCAGAAGAGGAAAATATTGTAGACGAGAACCGATCGGTTGCACTTTGCACCTATCAGTTAAGAATATTTTGAAGAGCCGATTGGTTGCGCTTTGCACAGATTGGTTGGGCATTTAAGAAAATTTATATTTTTCTCATTTTTAGGGCTTCTCTCTTGCACTATAAATATAGGGTTTGTGCCTTCGCCTTATTCATCCAGTTTTGAGTGCGAAAAAACACTTGTATGAATACATCTTAATATTTTAGAGTTTTATTTTAGTTTTTGTAGTTTATTTGTAATAAAATTATGATTTCTTCATCCTTGCGTTGCTTGTTCTCTACAATTATACTTGGTTAATTCTCTGTTGGGTTTTTGGTTTCTAATAGAATGGTTTATATGAGTTACATGCATGTTTAGATTGAGAATGATGCTTATATTCTTCGCCTAGGTTGTTTAAAAATGTTTCTTTCTAGACAATGAGAGTTGCTATTGAAATATTAGAATCTAGACTTAGTAAGAAAGGCACCTTTAGACAACAGGAGGTGCTAGAACTCTTGTGAACCTATCGATCTTTTTAGTAAGGGATTACGTTAACTAATATTTATGATTGAGTTCTAAAATGAATCTTAATGTTTTCTCATAATATGCATACTTACTTGTTTGGAAATTGTAGAGAAATTCCTCTCATCCAATATTATATCCATTGCTTTTGAATTCATTGATTTTAGTTGTTAAAAGAAAACAAAAATCACATTTCTTAGGGATTATTGTTGAATCTGCCGCAATTGAGGAATGTGGTTATAGGATCTACCATTTTTTTGTATGGTTATAAGAAATACCACTTTCTTGTGATGGATCGTGGTCAAATCGGACAAAAATGTCATTGGTTGACCAAGGTTTTGGCTGATCAAATGGACAACATTACTCACAAGTTCTCTTCGAATACATGAACATGTCCACAAACACAAGTATAATATACATAGGTTTGAACACCAACCCTGAAATAACATGTTGTGGACCAATAAATGATAATCATTACTCACACGTTGTCTACGAATACATGAATATACATTTTTATAATCTTTAATTGACTAAAAATAAAACATGATGAACAACAATTCTTATGGTGGATTATATATTACTCACAAGTTGTCCACGAATACATGAATATGTCCACCAACACAATTATAATATATATAAATTTGTCCACCAACACAATTATAATATACATAAATTTGTCCACCAACATTGAAATAACATGTCGTGGACCAATAAATGATAATCATTACTCACAAATTGTCCACGAAGACATGAGTATACATTTGTATAATTTCAAATTACTAAAAATAACACATGGTGGACAACAATTGTTATGGTAGACAATATATGTATCATGGACAAAATTGCACATCTAATTCTCATCTTATTCGAGATGTCGTGTCGTGTCTGTTCGTTTGCTCCGGGCGGTTGAAGACAGTTTATTGGACAGAAGAATGAAGTTATTTGGACAGTTTTAAGGTCATTTTTGTCATTTCAATTTTGAGAAAGTGGTATACAGATTTTGAAAAAGTGGTATATGGTGTAATAAAAAGATATTGATGGTATAAGCTGTATTTTTCCCTATTTCTTATCTAACTTAGTTTTGATGGCTATAATCCATAGTGTACTTTTTTGTTCCTTGTGAATTCGACCCTTTAATACTACAACAGTGTTAACTGTACACTTGTGGTTTTATTTTGGGTAAAACTAACACTCAACAAAATCCAGAAATCATACATGTGTTGCTAGAGACACTATTCACAACACCAACCACTATTCACTTATTTTACTTTTTAATAAAATAAAAAGTATATGTAAGAAAAAAGATTAAATTAATATTATAATAATAATAATAACGTATTTATTTTTTTGTATTTTGATTTTCAATTAATTTTAAATATAAACCTATGAAAATGAAAAAATATTAATAGAAAAACTTTTTAAAAGATTACGTGATAAAATTCTGAGAATTAGTATGATATTATTTACCTTCACCATTTTTAATATTAGATTGATTAATTAGGTGTAAAATCTATAAACATTTATCAAAACAATTCTATGATAAGGAAAATATTTAATTTAATAATATAAAAAGAAGAGTATCATTTTCAGTATGATATTTGGTGTTTTGAGTATAGTTAAAACAAATTTATTGCTAGAACTACACTAAAATGATGTTTTGTCAACACTAAAATGGTGTATAGCCTTGGAGATGTCGTAGTAAGGTTCTTTGAAAAAAAACATAATTAAAAGAGAAATTCACTTAAATACTACTAAATAAGTTTATTTTTAAAAAATATTATAGTAAGTTTTATTTTTCAAAAATACTATTAAAAGTTTTATTTCAAAAAATATCACAAAATTAAAAACTGAATTATAAGAGTTTATAATTTAAATATTTGGATTTGGGTTTAGTATTTTGGGTTTAGAATTTAGTATTTTGGATTTATGGTTTAGATTTGAGGGTTTAGGGTTTAGTTTTGAGGATTTAAAGTTTAGTTTTAGTTTTGTGATATTTTTGAAAATAAATTTTTTTTATGATATTTTTGAAAAATAAAACTTTTTATGGTATTTTTAAAAAATAAACTTATTTTAGTGATATTAATGAGAATTGTCGTAATTAAAATTTATTTATTAATTATACACAAGGTATAATAAATTATTTATATAACATAAATAGCTACTATTATCATACCGGACACGACAATCAAAGTTGTTATCTTATAAAAAGGCCCATTTACTACACAAGTTGTTGCCAACAAGCAACCAAAAATGAGCCATTTTATTGGTTTTCAACCCAAGACATGTTGAACTAGCCATAGCAGCTATCCACTGGACCAAAAGCACTTTTGTAAAGTAAGGGCCCAAATTAAATGATAGTATTATAGGCCGTTTTTGAAGACAATACACAAACAATATTATCAATTTTTATTCTTTACGTTGTGTTACTAAACGAATGTAAGATGACTACCTTTTTTAATGATTAGAGATTAGAGAAACGAAGTTTTCCAAATGATCCAAAGGATCACTATATTTCTCTCATTTGCCTGACCTAGAACTGAATTTGTTTCAAACCAGGCTTCACATGACCAAGTTTCATGCTATTTGCACTATCTTCGTCAATTTTTCGACAACTCTCCATTAAGACAACGGAGTTCCCGTTCCTAGGCTTCATTACTTTGCTTCCATTGAATCCATTGTTGTTTTCCAGGTTAAATCCATTGAAATATCCAAAGACATAAAACACAGTGTCACATTGAGAATCTTGATATCCCTCAAGCAACGCAGTCGCCAAAGTCAAGATTAAAAAGAACCATTTAACAAGATGAGAAATTTAGGTAGCAAAAATTTACCAGCTAAATCAATGATCTGATCATTCGTGTTTCGGTTAATTAAGAGACTAAACAAAGGTTACTTAAGACGTGAAACTGCCTAAAACTCAAGAAACCAGTACGCATCCATCATTCAGTCTTTTTAGCTGAAGCTCTCGCCTTGGCGCAGTAGTCGAACAAGCTCCCGTCAAAGCATCTCCTGACCGCTTCTTTGGATAAGTAACCATTCTCGTCTTTGGCCAGTAAGTACAGTACTCCCCACTCCATTTTACTCGCTGCCCTGTTTCCATTTTCAAACCATTAAGAGAGAGACAGAGAAAGGCTATTAGAAAAGAAAAAGATGGGACTGACCAGCCAAAGAAATCGAATGCGTTACGGTTAGCTTCGGTCATTTGCCACAGCTCATAACGGGTTAGCTTGTCAGGCACTGTTCGTGCGTACTTACTGAACATGTTCTCCAAATTTGCAGGAATGTACCTGAAGATTTTGAAATTTATAACCACAAATCCAAAAGTATCCTCATGGAAAAAGGTCAACTAACTGAAAGACAAACCTTCCTTCTGTGTCGTAAGTTGAGGTGTCGCTTCCATGTTTGGCTCTGTGGATGTTCTTGATGTAAATCGGGAAGGTAAAAGAAGGTATCCAAGTCTGGTTTTGACAAGAAAACAGAGAAGACATCTTGAGAGGAAACAAAAGAGATAAAAGAGACTAACTCAACAGCTTAAACCAAATGTTCATGAGAATTTAACTTACAGGCATTGTAGCGTAACTCATTGTAAGATGCACGATGAGTGTTAGAAAGAAACTAGAAACCACGTTGAAACCAAGTGCTCTAAATCCTGAGCAATGCAAAAGAGACTTATATTATGAAATCTTAATTTTTGATTTTCATTAATTGGTCTTAAATTTTTTATAGATACCTCTAAAAGTCTCCGATGGGTAGATGATACCATCACCATCCTGGTCAAAGAAAGCTATGTGCTGTTGAAGAACAGACATGTCCTGGTGCTTGTGTCCCCTTGTGCCATTCACGTTTTCCATGTCAGGTGCAACCATGGCTCGAGGCACATCTGTTTTTTAATCCACCAAACAAAGTATACAACCCATTTAAACCATAACGTGGAAGAAGAAACGAGAATGATAACAGAATCCAGGAAATGCATAAATCTCATTCTAATTCTGGAAACCCAAAGGCGTGAATCTTACATAATGTATATTTCAAATGGATGTAACATTGTATATATTTAGCTAAAAAAAAAACCGTTTTTACAAAAAAGCGTAAAAGTGGGTAGAAACTAGAGAAAGTTTATAGATCGAGTTCTGAATACAAGTTACCAATATTAGAGAGAATACACTACTCGGATATGGAAAAAAAAAAAGAAAAAAGAAGAGCAAAATATAAAGAAAATATACGAACAAGGCTTTGGGAGACGATCGTCGAGATCAGTACGGACTTTCCTCTCGGCCGTGACGGGGGCTTTCTCAGCTATCGTAGCAATCGAATCTGCTCCTGCATCTATCGCCATCGCTCGTTCTCGTTTAGTACTGTGGTGTGTGAGAGAGTTGAGATCTGATGGCCTTTTTAAAAATATATATAGAGATCTGATGAAAATTGCTAACTGATTCCAAATAAGTCGCGGGAGTTCCTTCGCCCTTGAACAAGTACTCTTTTGTTGACACGTGTTTCTATGTTAAGCATTGTTGCTTCTATACTATGACACGTGTTAAGCATTGTTGCTTCTAATATGGTATTTTTAATTCTTATTTGTGAAATAATTGTACCTTTATTTTTTTTCCTATACATTGCTAGAGGTAGTCGCATTTTGTGCGAAAAAAATAAAATAGAAGCGTATGATAATATTTCTGTTTTTGTTTTTGAAATATCTCACATCTCCATGTATAATTTATTATTGACTATTTATCTCTAAATGATAAAATATTAAAAAATTTGAACAATTATTTTTCTATTCCAATTTCTTCTAAATTATATTTAGTCCAATATTAAAATTGATGTTCTGCTTCATAGTTGTAGGGACATACTCAATACGCGCATGCATGATTTATATTTGTAAAGTATTTATTTAGAGATTATATTCATTTTTTTTCCATACATGATAAAATTTTTCTCGACTAATAATAACTCATTACATATTTTCCTCTTGTTGCTCTACAAAAGTATGCTTGTTTGTTTTGGGTTTTATATTTTTTGGTCATTCTCACAGGAAAATAAATGGTATAAGTATCAAGAGTATGATTTTCTACGACAACCTACTATTACTTGAATCTGAGATATTAAAGAAAGAGAAATAAGACCATACTTGAACATGATATGTTCTATAGGCTCATACCTCTGTATCCTTGATCTCTAAAGAGACTAGCCCTTAACCATGGTTGAGGCCATGACCATGCGATTAGAGCGAGGTTGACAAAAGAAAGAAAAATATTTAGTTTCAGTAAATTTCGTAATCCTTATAAAAAATATCTTACAATAAATTTAAAATATTTAAAAGAATCTATATATATAGATATATATAATAAATCTTATCTGAATCAAGGAAAAATAAAATTTTATAATCTTTTATATTTTTTTTTCTTATGTCACTATTTTAACATTTTTAAATTTTATATAAATAGAAAATAACGGTAATTATACATTATGAATATCTCCACATGATTATAATAAAATTATTTAAATAGATTTTCATTATTTCTAGTTTTATAATATTTTAACTTTTATTTTATTTTCTTATAATGTTTTTAGTAATTTAACTTTTACTCGGGTTTTAAATTAATTTTTACAGTAATTTACATATTTATAATTAAACTATCTAAATAGATATTTCATTGTTTTCTATATTATGTAGTAATTTTCTTTTATTCATTATTTTCTATTTTTTATATAGTAAATGTTTAGTGAATTTTTTGATATATTTTTTTAGTTATTTTTTTTTTAAACTTAATGGCAAATGTTTTAGTCAAGTAGATTTATTAAGGACATAATGATAATCAACCATTCTGAGGATGAATCTGAATACTTTTGACTTTTCTTTTAATATATATTAGGGAGTTACCCCGCACCATGTGCAAAAAAAAATTAGTAAGAGATGATAACATTTTTGTTTCTGATGGTAATAAATATGATATCTCACGTTTTCAAATTTGTTTAATTGCTAACTATTCATCTGTAATTGATAAAAAAATTAAGAAATCTTAGCGATTGTTTATTGTTTCATATTCTTACGTGTTATGTTTAGTTTTAGTATAGCAAATGATGTTCAAGATCCTTTATACATGGTATAATCTTTATT
This sequence comes from Crucihimalaya himalaica, assembly GCA_004349715.1. Lineage (NCBI taxonomy): Eukaryota > Viridiplantae > Streptophyta > Magnoliopsida > Brassicales > Brassicaceae > Crucihimalaya > Crucihimalaya himalaica. The sequence continues at coordinate 191,546 of SMJT01000060.1, read as the reverse complement.
GAATATTTTTTATATGTTATTATCTTGACATTTTTAAATCTAGTGTACATGGAAGATAACGACAACTATACAGTACAATTATCTCCACATAATAGTTAATATTTCATAAATTTTTCAATATATCTTTATTTGTTCATTATATCATATATATATATATTATACATATATAAGTTTTGGTAAGGCATCAAAATGTTTTTTTTTAAAAACATTATATCACAATATTATAGTTTTTCGTATTTTTTTTCGGTAGAAATATAAAATTTCAGTTTCTTTAAATTTCTTAATCTTATATAATTATTTTACAATGAAGTCAAAATATTTTAAAATGCAATATATCTATGATAAAATAAACTTTATTTGAACCAAGAAAAATGAAATTTCAGGATATTAACAAAATTTCATGATTTTTATAGTATTTTAAATTTTATACGAATATTTTTTTTAGCTTTTTAAAAAAAACCGAAATCACAATTTTTTAATGAATAGTTTTTTAAGAATAGAGTGGTAATGCACCCGCTAAACTTATCCAAGTACCTTCAATAACTCTTTCATAGTAACAACCCATTATCTATTAGAGCATCAATCTTTTGATCATGAAATAGAAGAAAAAACGAACACATATCAATAATTGCAAATTTCTAAAAATTAAAATATAAACTTCAAATTTTATCTTACATAAAGAAATATAAGTAAGAATAGACCTTTTCATTTATAAAGATGAGGTAAAGAAACTTTTCAAACATATTTGATAATTTGAATTTCCTGAGAATTTTGACTCGTATGCTCCACTGGTGAACAAAAGAATTCAGTTCTGATACCTCAACAACGTGTATCTGTTGATGAATCGTTTATGGTATTATTAAAATGTAGTTTAGGCAAAATAATTGAAGAATTTAGCAAGAAAAAGATGTTCTTAAAAAAATTATTGTTTAATAAAATTTATATAAAGTTGAATAATAACTTAATTTTGGATTATGATTAATTTAGAATTACCAAATAATCTTTCATATATATTGTGTCATTTTTTGTATAGAAATAGACATTTAAGAAAACATTATTATGTGTTGGAGTGATTTAACTTTTTTGAAAAAAACTTATATTTATTTTTATATATATTATTTTCTCTTAATATATTTCAAAATTTTCAAAAATATTCTTGTATAGTAATTTAAATTATACTCTATCTTTTTAGAGAAATTAAAAGAGTAATTCAATTTTTTCGAATTTTTTAAAATTTTAAAAATGAATATAAATTTTTAAAGAGTAGTTCACTTTTTAAAGAGTAATTCTTTACTCTTAATATATTCGAATTTTTAAAAAATATTTTGTATAATAATCTAACTTTTATTCGTTTTTTTGATTTTTTTTAAAGCAAAATGGTAAAATATTTAAATAGATAGACTCATTAAGCACAGACTGGGAAAAAATAGTAGCAGAATATGATATTTTTTTTTCTGAAATTTTTTATTGTTTAATAAAGTTTATATAGAGCTGAATATTAATTTAATCTAGATTTAGATTAATTCGTAAGTTTTAAAGAATCTCTCATATATATATCGTAACACTTTTTGTATAGAAAATAGACAATCTACAAAATATTTTTAAGAGTTAAAATACATATAACCTCCAGATCATATAAGTTTTTAAATAAAATTTAAAGTAACAAAAATAAAAAACTTTATCTCTACAAAATTATAAGAAAACTACCTAAATAGATTTTGTTTTATTTTTAATTTTTATTAGTATCTTAAATTTTTGATTTTTATTTTTTTTAGCGTATTTTATTTTTTTAATTGTTTAATAATAATTTAAATAGTATGTCTTCTCTTAATTTATTCATATTTTTAAAAATATTTATTTATAGTAATTTAACATTTACTCGAATATTTTTTTATTTTTTAAATTTTTTTCTAGGAATTTTTCACTCTTAATATTTTTAAAAATATTTCTTTATAGTATTTTAATTTTTACTTGAATATTTTATATTTTGTTTTTTCTTAAAACTACGGGCTTATTGCTAAATTAGATCCTTATTTGAATTCAATTTCAAAACTAGTCCCCTCTCCCCTTTTATTTCAAAATGCCTTAAAATACCATTTCCAGCTTTTTTCACAAAAATACCTAAAAAATACCTAGCGCAGACTTCTTCTGTGAAGTTTGGTGGCTAGGTATGAAAATAATAACCCAAAGATTCTCACAGAATAACGAAAATATCATCGTCTTCAATAGTTCCTAACCACCATTACCAAACAAAATTTAGCTCTAAATGCTTCAAACAACCGAATTAAGAGATGTAAATGCTCTAAAACTGAGCAAAAAGCTCCATTTTTGTCGATCTGCTCTCTCATTTCAATATTTATCATCCATAGATCTTGTGATTTACTAAGATTCATACATAATAACGTCTGGGTTGCTTGGGTATTACTGGCGGGAACAGTTCTTGGCCGTTTAAGAAGCTAAAAACAAGCTCAAACCAAATCTTGGTAATTTTTGCTTCCTTTTCTCCGATTTTCCAAAAGGCAGACTTCATGGGTGAAATCTCAATAGTCAATTGGGGGTTAGTTTTGCAATTGACTTTTTGGGGTCTCAGATTTCACGATGAAATCACGATGAAGTCTGAAGTTCTCCTTTGAAAACAAGAAACGGTGTTGAGACGTTAGCATCAAAGTCTGCGTACAAGAGGTTAGTTTTGCAATTGACCGTAAGTTTGACTTTGTAAAAAGACTTCTCATGTGAAGTCTATTAAAAAGGGAGGTTAGTTTTGCAATTGACCGGAACAAAGACTTTTTCTCGAGATTTCATCTGAGAAATCTGCGTGAAAAGGGGTTAGTTTTGCATTTGACCGAAATTCCGAAACATTGACTATTGATAGACTTTTTAGATGAAGTCTAAAACCATCGGAAACACTAGAATTTAAAAATTAAAATTTTTGGTCAATTGCAAAAGTAACCATTTTCTACACAGACTTCTCAGAAGAAGTCTCATATAAAAGTCAAACGTTGTCAATTGCAAAACGAGACCCTACTTTGTGGGTAGACTTCGCCGGAGAAGTCTCTGAAAATAAAATAAAACTTCATCGTGGAAGTCTAATTACGTAATAAACTTCACCGGCCTGCGAAACCTCTTACCAAAGAGACTTCCCAGATGAAGTCTACTGAAAAAGACAAAACTGTGGTCAATTGCAAAACTAGACCCCAAACTAGTGTAGGCTTCTTAGTCAAAGTCTCCTTGTGTAGGAGATTTCGCCTGTGAAGTCTTCTAAGAAAGTCAAACTATGGCCAATTGCAAAACTAGACCTCTAATTCAGACTTCTTGGGCGAAGCAGACTTAATCCAAGAAGTCTACTATGAAACTTCGCATCTGAAGTCTCTAATGATAATTTTAGTAAAAATAAAATTTTAACTTATTTGTAGTTAGTTAATTTTATTCTCTTGTCCTAACATGTGTGTTACATGTGGCTTTTGATGTTTTAGAAATTTGAACTATTTTTTTCGTATAATTATTTTTATATCATTTTTTTAACTTATTAGGTATTTAGCTTATAAACTTTAGACTTCACAGAGAATATCTGTCCGGAGACTTCGTTTGAGAAGTCTCTTGCACTAACTTTTTAAAAAATATATTTGTATCGTATCTAATTTTTATTTCCGAGATTTTTTTTTTTTTTAATGTGTATTAGTTATTATTGTTGTTTATGTATGAATTTCACATCTCAATTCGTTATATTATATTTTAAATCGATTTTATGAATTTTTGATAATTATTTATCAACATACTTTACCTTTGAAGTCTACTGACAAAATTTGTGTAAGAAGTCTACTTGTAGACTTGTTGTTTGCATTTGTTTCTTGCATTAATAGTTTGCATTTGTTTCAAATGTTTTTCAGATAATGGTTCAAGTACCTGCTGTCTATGGAGAATGGTTGATGAGAGACTGTAAGTGGCATTTTGAGGTGGATAATCCCAAAGGAGGGAGAATGTTCTTCTTGAGTGATTCTTGTACACACCGTGAACTCATTGAGATGGCACAAGCAGAATATGAGGTGGACAAGAACATCGATTCGTCGAGTTAACTTAAGTTAACTTACTCGTTACTGGATTCAATGTTGCAACTAACGGACACAGATTCTCCTACACCACCAATGCATGTCACAAATGATAGACAAGTGTGGTCCTTGGTTCAGTTATGTAAAACTCATGTTGTACGTCTTTAAGTCTCGAGTCATTTTGGTATGGCTAGTGGCAATGAGGTTGTTGGTGGAAGTGTTGACGAAGACCTTGAGGACGATGCATAACATTTTGAAGACAAAGATATGGATATATCTGATGGTGGTGAGGATAACGTCAACGATGATGACGATGATGCAGAATAATCTCATTCTAGTGAGGTTAAAGACGAATACCTTAAGGATTATACTGTGTATGGGAAAATTAAGGATGAGAATGTTAGTGAAAATGATGATGATGATAACACGTGTCTTGGTGCGGAACGTGTCTTTGTTGGTGAAGGCGGAAGATCCAACATGACATGGTCAGACGGTATCTATATGATTAGGAGTTTTCCTACAAAGGATGCGCTTGTATCCGAGCTGCGATTGACGGTGGTAATGTCAAAATTCACATTCAAAGTGCATAAGTCTACACAAAAGCTGTTTGTAGCCATATGCGGTGTGAAAGGATGCAATTGGAGGGTTAGAGCGGCTGTAAAAAACGAACCAAAGAGGTTTTGGGTTATTATGTACAAAAAAGATCATACTTGCAATATAGCGGACCGAATTTCTCTGTGCAAATGGCATGGTCCGAGATATATTGCTAAGCTGTTTTATGATGAACGGTAAACAATCGATGGAGTAACGCCGAAGATGATAAGATCTGCAATCAAGAATAAATATAGTATGCAGATGAATTATACCACTTCCTATAGAGTTTTGATATTTGCACAACAATTGGTGAGGGGAACAGCAGAAGATAGATATGAGCAGCTGTCGTCGTATCTCCATCGGACTAGCCAATCCCGGAACCGTTATTGATCTTGTGGTTGATGATCAAAACAAATTCAAATATATGTTTATGGCTCTTGGAGCCTCTATTACAAGTTTTCAGTTTCTGAGAAAAGTTATGGTGGTGGATGGGTGTCATCTACCGGGGAAGTATGGCGGTGTTCTACTAGTGGCTTGCGGCCAAGACAGGAATTTCCAAATACTCCCGCTAGCTTTGTAGACTCTGAAAATGATGAATAATGGTAATGGTTTTTCATCAAGTTGAGTGGATGTGTCTCCGATTAATTTTCTTTGGTCATAGTGTCCGACAGGCACGCCTGGATTAAGAATGCCATTCAAACTGTTATGCCATGGGCAACAAGAGGGATATGTTATTATCAACTACATATTCATGATAATAACATATTCATGAAGTACAAGGAAAAGCATCTTATGTACTTGATGAGAGGCGCTGCGTATGCATATACGCATTATGATTTTAACAAATACATGAACGCCTTACGGGATACAAAGCCCGAGCTTGCAGCTTACTTGGAGAACGCAGATGTGAATCTATGGGCCCGCGTTCACTTTCTAGGAGAACGATACAACATACAAACGAGCAACATCGCTAAATCTATAAACTCCGCACTTAAGCCAGCTCGAAGATTTCTCATACCATTTCTTTTGGAATTCATACGAGAGAAGCTAGGGAGATGGTATTTTAAAAGGTGAGAAGACTCTATGAGTCTCACAATAAAACATAACAAGGGAGTTGAATATTTGCTAACTATTCGTTAGCATTATACTAACCAGATGACGGTCAAACGCATATACGGTTGGCGATTCCACGTGACGGGAGGACATAGAGATTGTATCGTTAATTTCCAACATCAAATTTGTGGATGTGGTGTATATGATGTTGAGAAAATACCTTGCTCGCATGCAATTGCTGCTGCTCCTGAGCTTAAAATAGATGTGGCCGCCCTCGTATGCCCATCATACACAAAGGAATATTTGTATGCGGCGTATGCAAGCAACATTTTTTCTAAAATTGTCAATATCAAAGAGCCTGAGTTTTTCAAGGTTTTCCCTCCACTAACCCGGCGTCTTTTTGGAAGGCAGAAGAAGTCAAGGTGGTAAACGTGGCTTGAAATCGCAAGAAAGACTACACCAAAACTGCGGAAGGCTCACAAGCAATATAGTTGTTCAAAATGCAGGCAAAATGAGCATACTTGCGATAACTGTGTAAGTTAAAATCTTTAGTTGTGATTATTGATCTATATTTATATGGCTCAGGGCAGTTTTGAGGGGACTGTGTTTTTATGTTATTTAAGAGTTTCAAGGTTGAGGGAAAGTAGAAGTCTGCTCTTGAAGTCTCCCAGATAAGTCTATAACTAGGTGTTCTGTACGCAGATGAAGTCTCTAGTTAAAGTCTGCACTTGAAGTCTCCCGGAGAAGTCTCTAATTGGGTGTTCAGTACGCAAATGAAGTCTCCAGGCAAAGTCTACTTTTGAAGTCTCTTGGAGAAGTCTCTAATTAGTTATTTGGATCCCCATATGAAGTCTCCACGCGAAGTCTACTTTTGAAGTCTCTAACTAGTTGTTTGGGTCCCCGTATGAAGTCTCCACGCGAAGTCTACTTTAGAAGTCTCCTGATGAAATTTAAAAACTCGTGTTCGAAGTCTCCAGATGAAGTCCCCCGACGAAGTCTCATAAATTTAATATTTTTAGGTAGTTGTTTCAACTTTGCAATTTACAACTTATTTAATTATGACCAATTCTTTTTTGTATTTTTGTTGTTTTCTAACTTTTCATTTCATTTAACAAAATCATGGTTCCAATCATAGATAAGTTTAGGGTTTAGGGTTTAGGGTTTGGGGGTTAGAGTTTTGGATAATAATTTAAAAAAATAATAAGACCTCCGGTAGTTATGATTAAAATCATACTAAGTCCAAAACATAATTATAATAAAAACAAAAAAGAACCGTTTCACAGAAATTAAAGGATTTGGTGCTGCTTAATCCTCCGACATAAGATCGAGTCATATCTTGTGCCTTCTCATTGAAACGGTCCCTGTCGGTGATGTAGACTTGACCAATAGATTCCATGAATGAGTCTCCTTCACACAACTCCGGCTCAATCAATATCTTTACAAGAGGCTTTCATATTGTGGTTATGTTGTTTACGGGGCTCCAGTAAGCAGGTAGGAGCATCTTCAGGAAGATATTCCCACGATCCATGACATTAGGCTGGTAGACGCGGTGTTGAAAGCAACCTATATTACCCATATGAACCGTCACGATATTTAAAGAATTAATTACATGAAAATGACTTATTCTAATGCCTTTTAGTAATTTCATTTTATTAAAACAAAAATATGTTTTTACTCATCATTAAACATGCATGTGTTCCCTCAGTTCCATTTGTGTAACTGGAATATGATCAAAACTTACATGTGGGGATTTCAGTGGGTACTCTAGCAGATAATGAATAGTCACTTTGAAAACCCTTCCCTCATAAGGGGTTCCAAGAGGGCTAAATATCACACCCTCCCAATGGAAGATGTCATCGGCTACAGATTCTAAAAGAATTTGGTAAGAAATTAGTCTCTTGCATGCACTGTAATCTCTGAAATAAACATTTTTGGAGAAGCTGTATAGAGTTTACCTACCGCGAAGTTAGTCTGCGGATTCTTCAAGAGGTTCCTCTAGCCTCTTTTGATGACGGTTGATGTGTACGAGATTTTTTGAGAAGCTTGAGAGAGTTTCTTTAGATGATGAGAGATGAAATTGAAAATTTTTGCAACTGAGTAATAGTGAAAAGAAAAGTAGGTTGCATGTTTAGAAGAGAGTAATAATGATAAGAAGCGACATTTCACGAAGGTCCGTTTCAATTTTCGTGCTTCTTATCGGTAATAGTGGCTTTATTTACTACGAGCCACAGTAGAAGTCTGCTATTGAAGTCTCACAGAGAAGTCACAAACACATGTTTAAGTCCCCAAATAAGTCTCCAGGTGAAGTCTATTCTTGAAGTCTAAAGGAGAAGTCTCAAACTAGGTTATTTAGTAGCCAAATAAGTCTCAAGGTGAAGTCTCAAACTAGGTTAGTTAGTAGCCAAATAAGTCTCAAGGTGAAGTCTACTCTTGAAGTCTAAAGGAAAAGTCTCAAGCGAGGTGTTTAGTCCCCACATGAAGTCTCCAGGTGAAGTCTGCTCTTGAAGTGTAAAGGAGAAGTCTCAAACTAGGTGTTTAGTCTCCACATGAAGTCTCCAGGTGAAGTCTGCTGTGGAAGTCTCTTGGAGAAGTCTCAAACCCATGAAAGCTGCAGCATGAAGTTTCTCATGAATTATGTTGTGAAGTCTGCGTCTGAAGTCTGTGTCTAAAGTCTGCGTCTGAAGTCTGAAATGGAAGTCATCCTGATTTAATTTTGCATTAAGTCTCAATCTGCCTAGATTGTTGTTCCAAACATAGCATATATGACAAACTAATTGAATAATGTTAAAACAACTTCTTGGCTTATTCCATTGGATGGGCACAAAAATATTCCTGCAATAGCAGCCGAAAGATGCAAATTATTTACAAGAGTTCAATACGGGAAGTGTACAAGAGAAGCTTAGCGTTCGTCGTACAAGTCCAAACCATCGTAACCGCATTTCTCCATCCACGTTACGCCGAGCTCATCATATATTTTGACTGCGAGCTTCTCCCTTATGAACTTGATTTTCCTATCATATAAGAGCTTTGGAGGAAATGGTATGCCAAGCGCATGGCTCTCGATGTACTTCAGGCAATACACTCCACAGTCACCGCTCTGAATGTTCCGGGGAACTTCCCGTTGTGGAACCCGCTCGTATGTGTAGGGAACATTTGGGTGCAAGTCTTTTTGATCCGGAGGAGCTAGAAGGTGCATAAAATAAGTGATCATCTCGCAAATAGGTGTCACTGCACTCTCAATCTCCTGAGGCTTACTTACAGACAGATCGCTATCCCAAATAACGATATTTTTCTTAAGAATTTGAGTCATTATCGCAACCCAATGCATATCCTTGATGTTAAGGAACGTGTAGATTTCATCCACATATAAACCCCACATCTTCTTAGATCTGCAGAACTCTGGTTGCTCTCCTATGTAGAGATCCAACGCCCCAGGAGGTAGCACTCTACCTAACCCGTTTGCATCAGCAGACAATTGAAATTCATTGTAATTATACTTTCACAACGTGGTGAAGATCGAATCAATGAAGCATATCCTATCGCCCCTAAACCATTCTGGATGTTTCGTGAACCATTGTCTCAGTAGACTGACTCCAGCATCAATGTGTTGTAGTAAGAAAATATTTAGTTTTGGTAAAGGAACCTTACAATTAAAGATAGGAAAAATAGAAATCTGTGCATGAAGTCGTAGGCTTCACTCTCAGACTTAATATACAAAGTCTCACCAAGTCCCAAAGCCATTTTCTGGGAGTCCGCAACGTGCGGTACCATAATGTGCTTGAGTCTTCTTGGGGTTCTTCTTCTTCGTCTCTCTGCAAAATAAAGTCACACACGCATTCAAAATCAAGTCACAATAGCTAGGTTTAATACTCTTCAAGAGTGCGACTTACATGCATGTCTTCAAGAAGTTAGTCAGCTTGCTTTTATTGTCCGTGTTGATAGAATCAAAAGGGTTATAGCCATTGTCGTGTGCAACCGGATTAACCGGAATTACAGTCTTTGTACCGAGGCGAACAACCTGCCCTTCTTTCATCTTTAGCTGATCACTCATTTTCTTAGCCATGATCGATATTGCTTTCTCCTTCAAGCTCTGTTTTTCTCTTTTTGCTTTCTCGAACTCCATATCTACTGATTTGGTTGTATCCACCATCACAACACTTTACTCATTGCTTTGGTTAACACTACTCTGCATAGATGGAACAAACATGTTAAACATTAAACCCATATAGTCCACAAAGTTCATTTTATTGCAATTTCACATGGATAAGGCACACTAATAAACATCATTCAAGTATACATTTTACAAGTTTCTGAAATAAGAGTTAAACATGCCAACAACAATCCAACAAGCCAATAAGGTACATAATTCACATCATTTTTGTGACTGACTACGCCTGGCAACAATTCTTTTACTTTTCCTCTCTTTCTTAGAACCATCTTTATCCTCCTCAATATCCTTCTTACTAAGCTGGTTTATGTTCATTTTAGGAATCTTTGGGTTAAGAGGAGGAAGACTAACCCCATCAGCAGGTGCAATTGATTTGGCATCAGAATGATCTTGCTTCTTCTGAGGGTTCTCTTTCACTTCATCGGGTTCATTCTTCATAGCTTCGCTAGTGAACTTATCAAAATCATATGCAAAGTCTTTGTAAGTGAGTAAGACAATCATATGCAAAATCATATGCAAAATCATATGCAAAGTCTTCATACCAAATTCAAGCAACTACACCTTCAACTCAACCTCAAACGTATTGAGTCGAGCATCCACTGCACCCTTCAACGCATCACATAAGCGCTTCTCAAATTCATTAGCAGAAGAGGATAGACGAGCTTTCTTCAAACTACCCTCATCAGGAGCTTCTAGCTCTCTCTTAATGCCATGATACGGCTCATCCTTCACCTTCACTTTCACCTTGTTTTCCTTGTAGTTTGAGGGCAACACACCTAAAGATGGCCAGTGTTCTTTTTGCCACCTCCAAGGATACCTTGACAATCGTCCAAGCGTTGCTTTCACAATCACTACAAGAAAACATGGATTTTGTGACTACTTTTTTGTCACAAAAAATGTGGCGATTATGTGACTATTTTACGACTAATCAACGACTACATTATATACAGAGGCTAAAGAGTCGTAAATTTACGACGAAACAATTTAGTCACAAAACAATCTCAAATTATCGACTATTTTCTCACTACTTAGGGACTTTATATTTTTGGTCACAAAGTGATAGCAATTTAAGACGACTTAGGGACTTTATTTTTAGCATGAACTTGGAGTCACTAAGTAGTCCCAATTTTATGACTTTTTCATAACTCCAAACCACGAGTACAGATTTGTTCCAAATTAGTCAGTATATAAAGTTGGTAAAAACATTGGAAATATGAGAGTTAGTTGACATACCAAATTTTTGCTTGACTAGTAGCACGCACTTTAATACACTAGTAAACCAATTTCACGAATTTGTATAGTCGTCACAAAAGAGTCACAAAATACCACAAATTTTTGACCAACTTTGAAAAATCCATATTTGATTATAGGAGTCCCATTTGCGTCACAAAAAACATTGAAGTTGCGACTAACACTTATAAAATTTGTGACCAACACCTGAAAAATTTGTGACCAACACTTGAAACTGGGACTCATTTGCTACCTTTTTGTTACTCCTCTCGATTTGTTTACAAAACTTAACAAAATAGCATATTAAAATGTTAAGTTATATGTTTCTACATATATTTAGACAATTATACACACTTAATCTATATAAAAAAAGAAAAAAACTCAAAATTAGCAATATTGAAAAATTTTATTTGTATCATCCACAGATCATGTATTAATTAAGTGTTACTTGTCTTATTCATATAATGTTTTGTAGAAGTTATATAACTTTAAAATTTTACTTACCATACCATTTTTATTGTTTTCTCTTTAAAGAGAAACTTTTACTTTTAAATCAGAATATGAATGATCATATATTCACATATGATGTTTGGCTATAAATAATCATATACATTTGTGACTAATAAAATAGCTTCACAAATAGGTTACAATTTGTGATTACTTTGCTACTATCTTCACCAATTTGTAACTATTTTGTTACGAACTATATAAGTGACTACATTGCCGTTAGTTAATATTTTGTTAATCATAAAGACCCGTCACAAAGGAGTCACACTTTAGGACAAATTTGTGACGATTTTGAATTTTGAAAAATTGTGAGCGGCAATTATTCCCTCCCATGTTTCGTTATTACTTTTTTGACACTTCTTTGTGACTCTTTTAAGTTTTAATAGTCACACAAAAACCTAGAAGCTATTTTCTTTGTAAAAAAAACTTAAATTTTCTCTAAAGGGGTGATTGGTGGAGACTTTTAAGGCCTTTTTTTTTTAAAGTCTTAAAAGTCTGATTTTTGCCAATCACACTTTAATTATTTAAAAATCTTAAAAGTCACTTAAAATAAAATTCTTTACAGCCATTTTTTTAAAGTAAAAGTGGGAAGCCAATTTTTTTAAAGTGCTTACCAATCACCCCCTAAGTCTTTTGCATCTTCTCTCTTGATTACCTTATTTATTTTCTCTCGCCTTACTCTATTTCCCTCCCTTCCTCCTATTTGATTTCCTCAAAATCCCTAAATCCATCTCTTTTTAGTCCCTCCTTATGATTTGTAAAGATCTGGGTCCAGTTTCAGATTGCTTTTACGGTTTCTAAATTTACTAATCTTTCTAGTCTTTTTGTTTGGTTTGATTCGGCGATTCGGCATGAAACTAATTCAATCGGCTGGGTTTCTTCTTCGTCGTGGTGATTGTTAGGTTTCTTTCTATGATCCTCTTCATGATTTTGTTAGGATTTCTAAATTTACTAATCGTTTTTGTATTTACCTTTTGTTTTAGGGATTATGTTTCGAATCTAAATCTTGGAAGTTTGTCTTCGCTTTGCTTCGTCGAGGTATTTCTTTGTCTCTCCCATTTTCTTTGTTTGTTTTTCTGTGTTGTTTTGTTTTGTGTATTTCAATTTTTTGTGTATTGAAATCAAACGAATCTGTGTCAGATTTATTGTTACTTTATTTAAGCAATTGACTTATCATTCTGATTTTAGAATCAATAATAACGACTGAACCCCGTCCTCGAGAAATCAATGAGAGGAGTTGCGACAACCATGCTTTAACCAAATTGGAGAAGCGACGACGCTCAACTGCCACTGTCGAAGCAACACAAAGAGGAGGCAAAGAAGGAGAACCTGGATTTAGTCAACTTGTCCTCGAGAGAGATGAAATCCGACGCAGGCCAGGAGACCCCGCCGCAGCCACAACGATCCACGAAAACTCTAGATCTGACCCATTGAACCTCCATCCAACCACCACTCCCAGCAACAAATTCGAGCCACAACCGCACCCAAACAGATAACAAAGAGGGGGAGACTGGCACGCTGCTGTGTGAGCCACCGCCGCCGATCTCTGGTGAAGAAAGATGATGAAGAGCTTGACGGCGCTTGTTTCTTTTTTTTTTTTTAGGTTTTCTTTTCTTGTTCCATATTTACTTTTTAATTTTATAATTTTGCTCAAATAATTTATTAATTTAAATCATTTTGTAATTTATTTATATAATTTTTATTTGGGCAATTCTCCAAAATACCATAGTTTTATGTTTTTGGGCCAGAAATACCACATGGGCAGACATTTCTCATTATTAACATTTATGATTCAAAGAATTGACCAAATTGTCCTTGTTGAAACAAATCTGAAACACGCCGATATCGTCGTTGTCGTCGCCAATATCTGACCTAATCGATCCGGCCATCTCTTGCCGGTCTCTCATCGCCATCGCCGCTCTCCAACGCCAGTGTTACGTCGCCCGTCTATCATCGGCGGTTTGGAGGTCAATCGGGTAAAGCTTATGCGGTTTGGATCATACTCGCTTCCGTCTTTTTCCTAAGGTAAAACTCAATTTCCATGAACGAGCTTGTCATGAACGCGATTATGATTTCCATGCTCTCTTCCGTATCACTGCTTCCTTAAATTCTAAAGAATTTCCAGTTGTCGAGCTCGAATTATGATTTCCATGAAGATATATGTTTGAAATCTGTTACAATGCCGAGCTCGAATCTGTTTCCAGTTGTTTGAAATTGTAGCTTCGCAGTTAGTATCTAAATGCTAATTTTCTTTTTAGCTTAAGAGATTCAACAATTCTTTAGCACCTAATACTACTACATTTTAGGTTATGTATGAAATTGTGGCTTCTTAGTTAGTATCTTCTCAATTATGGCTTCTTTTGTTCCTCAGTCTATGAATCATGAATAATTCAGCTCAAGACCACTTCAATCTTTGAATAATAAACATTTCAGTCTTTGTGGTGTGTGTTCGTTTGTGTGTGTGCTTATGTGTATCTAAGTGTGTATTTGTGGTGTGTGTTTTCATACGGTATGAACTTTTCATGGATACCCAATGTTGTACAGGATTAGCTCTTTGTATAACAGAGAGGTCTTTGTTAGGTTATAAAAGATTTACCCAATGTTCAAATTGGAATCAAGTTAAGAGCATCTCATTTGCTTTGATGTGAGCATGATCTGTTCTTGTTTGCTTTTCAGTTTTCCAAATGACCAGCTTGTCGTTCTCGGTGAAAAGTAGCATACACTTCATACTTCTTTTTAAGTTGGATTATGAACGTGTTTTGTTTAAATCTGAGTTCTTATTACTTCGTTAGTTAGTCTCCTTGTGACTAGTTCTTTTGTTGTCTGCTTACTTCGTAAGTAATTCCTATGTTAATATCATAGAGTTTTTAATAGAAATATTGATTGGATTAAGCATTGTTGAAAATTTAGGAAGCATATTGTTGAAAAATTATTTATAGGAAGCATTGTACTATACTTTCCTAAAACAGATTTACTAATTTCACATTTACAACAATGACATGATTAAGTTTTGTTAGATAAACTAACAACACCATTTGTAATTATTTCATTTAAATCTCTGGGAAAGCTTTCCTGTATTGCCATAAGTGTGTTTGTTTGTGGGTATGAGTTTGTTTGTGTGTGTTTGTGTGTGTTTGTGGTGTGTTCGTTTGTGTGTGTGTGTGTGTGTGTATGTGTATCTGAGTGTGTGTTCGTTTGTGTGTACCCTATAGAGTTAGGATAACATCATATTATATGCATGTAGATGCAATCAGTGTGTGTGTGTGTGTGTGTGTTTGTGTCTATGAGTGTGTCTGTGAGTGTGTTTGTGTGTGTGTATGTGTGTGTTTGTAGTGTGTTTGTTTGTGTGTGGGTATGTGTGTGTTTGTAGTGTGTTTGTTTATGTGTGTGTATGTGTGTCTGAGTTTGTGTTTGGGCTGTGTGTTCGTGTGTGTGTGGGTGTGGGTGTATGTGTGTCTGGGTGTCTATTTATGTGTGTATGTGTGTTCGTGTGTGCGTGTGTTTGTGTGTATGTATGTGTGATTTAGGATGAAGTACACGATTTAGGATCAATGTATATTATGCATATACTGTCTATGTTAAACGTTTAGGAAACATTGTTAAAAATTCAGGAATGGATCCTTTTATTTTATGTAGACCTTCTTCCTAAACAGATTTACTGATTTCTTCCTATTTTGTTGTTGGTAGCAGAACATGGGAGATTCTTTTCCTACAAGTGTCATATTGCCCTAGCTCCATTTCAACATAGGAGATGAGCCTAAAGCAGGGGCAATTGTAAACCAATTTATGAACTACGAATACATCAAGGAAGTAAAAAACATCCTCACTGATGTAGAGTTCCAAAGAATCAGAGACTCATTCTTAGGACCAATTCTGAAGGTTAGCACAAGGGGATTGACAATGTCAGGGAAGATGGTACACTGTTTGCTAAGTAGGAGTTTGATCACGTCGAAAGAGAATGAGATCTGGTTTCATTTTGGAGCACAACCTATTATGTTCTCGATAAGAGAGTTTCATATGGTCACAGGATTGAAATGTGCTGAATGGGAACCTGATGAAGGTGTTGATTATGATCAACATGACTGGGCAAAGACAGAAGATGGGCACACATTAGAAGACCTTATTGAGATTCTGAGAGAGACTCACGCAGACGCAGGAGATGAGAGGTTCTCCTTAGGTATGCTGGTACTCATTGAGAGTATACTGCTTCAGAGACACAAGTACTACAAATTCCCTGCGAAGAATCTAAAGATCGCCCAAGATGCTGGTGTACTGGTTGAGTATCCGTGGGGAAGGGAAGCTTACAATCTCCTGCTGAAATCGATAAAGAAAGTTGTGCCATCAAACCTGAAGAAGGCAAAATATGATATACACGGTTATCCATTGGCGTTGAATCTGTGGATACTCGAGTCTATATCGCTGTTACAAACAGCGTTTAGTAGAGTTAGTCTCATAGAGCAACATAATGCATTCTTGTGTGAACGATACACCCACATTGCTACTCCAACAATTGCTCAGGTGGAGAGCATGAAATCATCATATCAGGTGAGTTTTGTTAAACCAAAAAAATGAATCTGCTCTTAGCTTTTAGGAAGGATTTATAGTAATTTAGGAAGATATTGATAAATCATTTTTTTGTGTGTGTAGCTGAAAGTGATTTGCATCTTACCTCCAATACCTGATGATCCAGAAGATGGAGTCTTGTTGGAAGACACAGATGATGCAGATCTGAGTTTGATGGTGGAGTTATTGAACAAAGGTTACAAGATGACAGCTGAAGACTGGAGAAAAGGATCACTGGATGTTGCGGATGTAATTGAACATGTTGCTATGAATTCATACTAGTTCTGTACCAAGGAGAGAGCCAGACCATCTTCTTCGGGTGAGTCACTTGTCTCGATGCTGAACAATCTATACAAGACTGTTGAAGACGGTTTTAGAAATGTCAACAACCGTTTATAAAAAATAGAGGAAAAGCTGGGAATATATGATAATAGAAACACAAACGATCAGGTAAAGTAACTTGTTCTAAGTATGCTTAAGGACTTTGGATGATTTTCCTTACAATTAATAATTAACCGTTTGCATTTTCTGTTGTAGCAGCATAACAGAGATGATGGAATCCCTCTATCTAACAATTCCCCAACTCAAAACTTCAACACAGATACTGGGATCCCTCCATCTAACAAATCTCTAAATGAACAAGATACAATTCAGGTGACTCAGAATTCAGAGACTCAGAATGCTACGAAGGCGACACACGAAGAAGATCCTACTGTTGAATTAACTGAGAAGCTCAATTCAACAGATGAGGTAAATACAATATTCATAAAAATATTCTTAAGCAATTGAAAACACATGGGAAAAAGAACTGACTCAAACAATTACTGTCCAATGTTTGAAAAGATGAACAAGGATGAGACAAATGCCGGTACACAAACACAAGAAGTAACCCAGAAGCTCGATTCAACTACTGAGGTAAGATTTCCTGATTTTTTCCTTATATATTAAATGTATGAAAGTCTTCTTAAACATATACTAAAAACGTTTTTTATTTGCAGGGTGGTACGAAGAATGTTACTTAGAGATGTGGTGATGATGATGGTGTGAATCAAAATTAAGAAGATAACAACATCATAATGTGGACGAAACCAACAGAAATCAAGAGGTTAGGTTTCTGTGTTTTATTGAAAACTAAATTTTTAGGAAGCTAAAATAGATCCTTATTGTAGAGAGATAATGTTGAGGATGGTGTGGATCAAAATGATGATGTAGAAGAAGACAATCAACGTCATGAGGTGAGCTTTTATATTTTTTTGAGATTTTATGTTTTTATTTTAGCATCTTTTCAATTGACATTAACTTGTGATTTTTGTTCTTGCAGTTTGATAGATATGATAACATTCACTTCCCATCCCCTACACGTACTGAAACACCATCACTCTCTCAGGAGGTAACGGTGCCAAAGCTGATGGAAGAAGTTGAAGTTAAATACGAAAACAAATGGAGGAAATGAGTAGTGCGAGCAATTCTTAAAACACGCATCCATGTTTTAATGCATGACTTGGGCAAAGAACATGATTTTAAAATCGAAGACATACGGTACCTGCTGGGAGAGAAAGAAGGTGAACAGAAACCAAAAGAGAAGGTATTTTCTTAAAGAATAAACAATATCCTCTAAATACTTTTAGATAAACAACACTGTTTGCTTTTTTACTTTTTCTTATGTTTTTATGTTGCATAAGGAAAAAGGTGAGAAAGATGTGAAGTCACAGACTAATGAGCCAACGTTTGATCTTAAATGTTTTACTCCACCCGAGGTTTGTTCTCGTAATTCAATTTTTTTTGAGGGTTTCATTCATAGGTTAATATCATGGGGTATCTCTTAGAAAAACGTTGATTAGATTAAGCCTTATTTAAAACTATAGGAAGAACTGTTAAATAATTAGGAAAAGACATCTTACTTTTAGGAAGACCTTCTGAACACAGATTTATTTGGTGGCATGTTATTTAATAACCAGTGTTGTGTATGTGATATCTTCGAAGTGTTTTTTACAAGACATAACTATATCGTTTCTTGTGTTGTAGTAGAAGTATGTGATGTCTTTGATGTAATTCATTATAATGTGCAGAGTTTTCTTACATATTGATTTCAAGAAAAAAGAAGAAATGGTGTAAGGAAGTTAATAATGTTGTTCCAGCGAAGAAACAAAGAATTGACGATGAACAACAGGTTCCAAGGCGGAGCACCCGGCTCATAACTCCATCAATGCAAACCATCACTCCATTTAGAGCACCAAGAAACCCTGCAACAGCTGCTATACTTTCGAAATTCAACCCTTTCCTGTCTCCAACTCTCAAAAATATGGAAGAATTGAGTGATTGGAAGAGCTCAAAAATCAAACAAGGGTTAGTGTGATGTTTTAACACTTCTTTTCTATTTCAAAAGTAAATTTTCTATCTAAAAGTAAGATAAATAGTTTCTAATATTTGCAGAGTGATCACTGATACACAATTATTAACTCCACACTGGTTTGACGTACTAGAGAAACCAGAGGCATATCTTCAAGAAACGTTATTTTTACACTCACTGTAAAATATTGCATATGTTTAGCATCGAAAGATCAATAATAATTTGCATCAGAGATAATGTATTGGTTATTATCATGAAAAATCTGGGTTTGTTTTCATTCATTCTGTTGATTTTATGCTTGAATATATTCATGTTTGTATTAGAAACATACATTGATTACTTGTTTTGAATTTTGTAAAAAAACAGCATGTCGATGCAGGATTAGGAGTAATTTGGATCAGAAGGAATCAAGACCCAGTCTACTTCCATAACAAGAGGCTCCCAAAGTTAGCCTTTGTAGGAATTGGCTTCCTCAGAAGACTGAGTGAATGCTACAAGTATTTCAAACTGACAGATATAACTATTGAAGAAACAAGATCAAAGATGGCATTTGATATCTACCGAGAATTTGTAGTGAATGAGATTGATTTGATTTCTGTTTGATTTCCTGATCATTTATTAGGAAACATTGTAGGTAATGAGATTGATATGGTTTTAGTTTGATGACATTGTAAACATTTGAAATTGATATGTTTATGTGATATAGGTTCCTAAGATAATGTCAGTGTTTATGGGCTAATGTTTGTGTCAAATACCAGGTTTCATAATATTTAGGAATGCGTATTCTTAAAATCACGATGTGAACAAAAGAAAAATATGGGGATTCATGCTGAACGGAGAATCAAACCCGGGTTAATAGGGTTTTTGGAGAGTGTGTAACCAATATGTCATGTTTCTCATTCATGTATCCTCTAAACTTAATTGTGTATATACATTAAACACTAAGTCATTAAAAAAAATCTGGGCATTCGCCACAAAGAATCGAACCCAGGTTAATAGTGTTTTCGGAGAGTGTGTAACCAATATGCCATGTTTCTCATTCATGCATTCTCTAAACTTAATTGTCTATATACATTAAACACTAAACCCTAAACACAAATGTAGTTATATCTGATACATGATAGGCAAAAAAATTAAAAAAAACATTTTAAAACATGTTTATTTGAATTTAGGAAGAGTTTCATAAAATTTTGAGAGGTGTTTTTTACTTTTAGAATGGTAGTCTTAACAAAATATATAGATAAGACATCAAGATGTTCACAAAATCAAACCATTATCCATCACTAATAACATGAATTAATATGTGATACATTAAGGCAAAACATAAAAATGAACATTTTAAAAACATAATTTAGGAACAGTTTCATATTATTTAGGAAGTTGCTTTTGAAATTTAGGAATGCTTTCCTTTATATGTTGTTTAGGATTAGAAACCAAGAACTTGTGTATAACCAATAATTCGAGTATACACTCAAAAAAATTTAGTTGAAACCACTAATATAAAGCCACAATATCTTATAGGGTCGTCCTCAGCCACATGATCTTCAAAAAAGATTTGATAAATGTTAAAAACGTTTCACAAAAAACTGTCACGTATTCAACATAAAACTTTAAAAAGGAAATGAATGTATACAAGATACCTTTAACAATTAATCACATCGCAACTCTCCACGTACTCTTGTTGTGTCCTCCTCTACCACATCTGCTACACTTGTGACTATGAGACTTTGAACCCGGTACACCAAACTCTCCAACAGAGCGCAATCTCTTTTTTGGCGGTCTACCACTGCTTGGTTTACTACCTGGAGGTGCACATAAGAATCCAGTTATAGAATCTAGGAAAATCCAATTATTTTCGTCTCCATTTGGGTGTATGCTTTCACCATATGCTTTAGCCCATGTCTCTGTCAAGTAGCAATCACGAACGAGCTTATTTTCATCCATATTTGAACGTTTCGCAGCAGCAATGGCATGAATACAAGGTATTTTGTCAATGTCAAAAACACAATAGCTGCACTGTCTGTTCTTTAGGTGGAAAATAAACTTGTTCATGTTATCCTTCACCTCAAACTCATCTTGATTGACTTGGAAGACGTCAAGTTTCATTGCATCTGGGAACCTTAACACCAACTTATCCACTACTTTTGGCGTGACAAGCTTGTTGTGTTTAGCAGCCATTTCACATCTTTCATTAAACCACGAAGTCAGCGTTAACCAGATTGTTTCAAGAAGGGAAAGCACCAGCAACTCCCGTGGTCCTGTCAACATTGAATTAAACGACTCTGCAATGTTTGTTGTCATCATATTGTAATGATTCGAAGGAGCATAAGAACGAGCCCACTTCCTGAAATCAGCTTCTTCTAAATATGTGGCCAACTTAGGATTTGCAATTTGTATGTCTCTGAAAAATGTAGCAAACTCTTGACGAGTATAAGCATTAGCTGCAGATTTAAAAAGTGGCAAACACGAATCACCTTTATATGTGACTTTAATGTTGTTTCCGAGATGAAATCTGCAGATTCCGTGGTGTGAAGCTGGATACAAGTCTAAAAGTTCTTTCACAATGGATGGAGCACGGTCAGAAACAAACACCAAATCTTGTGCATCATGTATGATACAACGCATGCACCTTAAAAACCAATTCCATGACTTGTCATTTTCAGAATCAACAATAGCAAAGGCTATCGGATATAAGTGATAATCTCCATCCTGTGCTGTAGCTACTAACAACGTTCCCTTCAATTTTCCCTATAGGAAGGTACCATCAACAACAATGACTCTCCTCATCAAAGCAAAACCTCTGATTGACGGGCCAAATGCAATAAAAACGTATTTGAATCTAGTATGAGGATCTATCTCAAGATAAAACACTGATCCTGGATTTTTTTCATTAGCCATGTACAACCACTTTGCTAGGTTGTTGTAACTGTCCTCAGGAGTGCCTCTAACCAAAATCTGAGCTTTCTTTTTTGCTCTCCAAGATTTTTTGTAATTTATATGGACACCATGATCTAATCGAACCTTCTCAACAATCTGTTTAGGCTTAAGAACACCTTTCTTTTCTCCATAGTGGCTGCAAATATAAGTACCTAGCAGTTTTGCAGTTGCTTGCCTATGATTTGCATTCCTATGTGTTGTATCACAATTGTGTTCATGCATATACTTCCTCACCACAAAGAAATTAGATGACTTGAGCTTTGTTGCACGCATCTTCCAGCTGCATTTAGCATCGACACATCCCAATATCAATCTTCTTGTGTCTGACCACAATGACCTGAACTCAAACTTCCACTTAAGTGCCCATTTTCTCATAGTCATCATCAACTCTTCTTTGTTCGTGAAATATATGTCGTCATGTATATCATCAGATCCTTGAGTGTGTTGTGAACAGCCTATAGATATTGGATCTGGATGAAATGCAAGAATCCCTTTATCAGCAGTTGAGGAAGTATCATTATGTTGTGCGGAAACTGAGATGCCACTTCCTCTTGGTCGATTATACTCCTAAAACAGAAACACAAATGTGAAAACATATGTTAGGAATGCCTTCCTGACTCACAATATCTATGCCTATCACTTTATCTATCATCTCATTAACAATACTCACCATCTATATCTATCACCTTCAGTTTCACAATACTATCTATCTTAGGCATACCATATCATTTACAATAGTCGCATTAGACATATCAAAGCACATTCACCTTCAAAAAAATTATAGTATCTTAATTTGTATAAAAAAAAATATTTTACCTCAATTACTTTATGAACGGATGCAACAAAGGATGAATCACCACCCAATTGCTGCAAAAATCGAGTGTTCTCTATTGTAATTGATTGAAGGTTGCACTCTGTTTTCTCAAAAACAATCTGGTTATTGGGAACCTAAAATAAATAAAGTGTGAGTCAATCAAGGAAATTACTAAAGCGGTAAAGAAAACATAATCACTAACTGTTACAAACAATTGAATCAGTTCTGAATCCTCTTGAATCTTTTTCATAAACGTATTCAATTGACGATCATTCCGTATATAGACCGGTGGAGAAGTTTCTACCAAACTCTTCATTCGTTGAGGAAGTTCATAACTAAGTGTTATATCTTTAGATAAACAAGCAAGTCCAAAATCCTCAACTAACATCTCAGCTAAACAATTCAATGTGATAAAATCATGTACGTCGCAAAGCGATCACCTCTATTTGAATCAATTTCAGAAACCCAATATCGTTTATCAGCTTGTGTCCACTTCCCACAAACTGAGTATAACTCTACCATAGTAAGGAGATTTCAAGAGCAATCTGAGTCGATGGCAAAATAGAAAAAAGAAACCAAAATTGCTTCATAGCATTCGAACCAAATGCTCAAGAAATAACCACACACGATTCCCCTAATCAAATTCACAGGTCGAAGGAGTAGAAAACACTGATTAAGAGGAGACTAACAATGATTAAAGATTGATTAAACATTCGCTAACATTTGTAATGAAAAAACAAGTGATATCTACTTAGTTCGATCCTTCGCTCCCCAATTTCAAAATCAAAACTAATCAAATCATATAGAAACTGAGAATGATACAGAGAAAGATGAAAGGAGACTAACCGATCAAAACAAGAACAAAGAAGCAAGAGATGAAGAAGTCGACGGAGAAAAAGGATTGGGAAACAAAGACCTCGTTTGAATCGCTTTTCAACTACAGAGTGCAGAAGATGGAGACCTCACCAAACCTCGCCGAAGACATCACCAGACATCGCTGAATCAATGTCGATGACAGAAGAAAACGAAGATGGAGACATCGCCGGAGTCGGAGAAGGACGTCAGAGAAGATCAATGTCACGAGCTAAAGGAATTGGCCAATTAGGAGCTAAGAGATTTGATTGTGTTTATAACACAAGGGTAAGCTGGTCATTTTACTGTTTAATGAATGTTAGTAATGGAAAATTAGGAAAGGTGTGGTAGATTAGGAAAATAAACTAATTATGATGCTAATCTAGGGTATTTCTCTTGTAATTTATTAATTTAGATATTTTCATAATTTATTAATTTAAATATTTTTTGGTATTTATTAATTTAAATCAGTTTTGTAATTTATTAATTTAAAATAAAATTTTTTTTTTCTAAAAATAGTCAGCAAGAGTCACAAAATAGTCGCTAAGTTTTTTGTCACAACGTAGTCGTAAATTTACGACTACTTTACGGAGTCACATTTTAGTCGGAAATAAGCGACTATTTTGTGACTATTTTTATTTGTGACCAAATATTTGCGACCACTTGAAACAGTCCCAAATTAGTCTCAAACAAGGACTTTGTGACCATTTTGAGACGATTTCGTTGTTCACAAAATACAAGTGTTCTTGTAGTGAATGTTGACAATTCTCTCAGCCTCCTCATCATCCAACCGTGGGAACATCTCTCCAAAGTCTTTTTTGGACAAAGCTGTAGATGGTGGTCTACAAACATAAAAATGAATAGAGAGAGATCAGATAATATCATAACATACTTCATGTGTGAAGTCTTAGATAAGAATTCTAGAAAGAAGTCTCTGATGATACAACATATTAGAGCTTTGATAATATACCTGTTTAAGGATGCCATTTTGGAGGTTTTTTGTAACACCCGCGTCCGAGGATTCTATTCGAATCATCGAGGATCCTCGAGGACCAACGAGGATGGTCCAAGGATTGGTGTTGAAATGCGAAGAACGGTCGAAGAAAATCCAAATGTCTGAGGAAAAACAAGTTTGAAGCTCATTTCCGAGAAATCTGCGTGATTGGTCGAGGGACTAGTGTTCGGACATGATACGTTCGGATAAAAATGGAAATAATCGGACATGATCGGATAACGTTCGGACAAAGGAGATAATGTCCGAAGAAGATATGGAATATTCGATAAAAGAAAATAAGGTTCGGATGGAATCGAATATTTGTTGAGGCTCCACATTAGATAACGTTGGATCTGTGTTGACGTCGAAGATTAATGGGCCGTTTTCGAGATTACAAGACCATCATTGAGATTAATGAAATAATCTTCGATGATTAAGGCCCAATGGACCGGCCCAACCAAGGTTTGGTGATTACGTGAATTATTAGGGTTTTTTGCGAAACCCTAATGATATAAAAGGGTGATTCATGTTTTAGAAAGGGGGACATGAAAATGCGATGTTTAACCCTAGTCGCTAAAGAAGAATGAGAAGAAAACTCGAAAGAAAAACCCTAAGTAAAACATTGTCGAGTTCTGGCGCCGATTGTCGAGAAAGTTCAAGAGATCGTCAATAATCATCAAGGATTATCGAGAAACAGTAAGGATTTATCGAAGAAGTGCAATGGCTGTCGAGTATAATCGAATATTCATGTTCGTTTATCGAGTATTGGGAGGATTTACGTGAGATTTATGTTCATGGTGGAGAATACGCGAACGAGTAACATTGGGATTGATGATCCTTGAAGGATCATCGAGGATTACGAGTTTCCATCGAGAGAAACCGTAGATCTTCGAGGAAAAGTAAAGATCTAACGCAGTGGATCGTGGAAAATAGTAGATCTATCGATCATCATCGAGATCCATTGCATTGGTTCGAGGAAAGTATAGATATGTCGAGGAATCCTCGAGATCCATCGAAGTAAAATGAAGATCATCGAGATCTGTCGAGGAAAGAGAGATTGTCGAGATCTGTTGGGGAAACTGAAGGATCGTCGAGATCCGTCGAGGTGAAAAGGAAGATCGTCGAGATCTGTCGAGGAAGAACCAAGGATAATTGAGATCTGTCGAGGAAAACAAGGGATCTGTCGATGAAAGTTCACGGATCCATTGAGTGGTGTTCATGGACGGTGGACAAGTGATGGTGAGAAGGATGATCGAGAAATCACGTGTACATGCGATGGTGGCTATGGTGAGTCTTCAAGAATGAAGAACGTGGTTGATGTTCGGCACGTTGCCAACTCCGAACATCTCGCACTTTGTGCTTGGTTATGTGGGGTGGTTGGTTGAATGACTAAGTACAAAGGGAGATTTTGTTGGACGACACAAAGGTAGCTGGTCCAAGGATGGTACGTCCAGGAGCTGTTGAAGGAAGCTCGAAGGAATGGGAGCTGTACGTGGACGGCTACAAGGATTTCTGTGGATGTACGTGGACGGCTACGAGGATTTACGTAGACGTACGTGGACAAGTGGACAAAATCCTAAGATTGGCTAAGGTATGATGAAGGTAATTGTTAAAGTTAGTCAATTATCAAAGATGAATGTTTACTTTATGTGGAAGGTTAAAAGAAAGTTTAAAATAGTGGTAATTCCGTGTAAGTATTACTCTCGGATTTTATGGCCGAGAGTTGATCCGGTACATGGTACCGGGTTGGGGTGTTTCAATTTGGTATCAGAGCGGAGTTGGTTCTAGGACAGAACGTGAATAGCTCAAGGAAAGGGCATTGATGGTTTTAGGAAAAAGTCTTGAAAGGAAAAAGACAAGTCTAAAGGATTAGACAAGAAGAATGCTAAGGGAATAGCATTAGACCGTGAAAATTCTAAGGAAAAGGACTAGTAACAGAAATATGCTAAGGTGAAAAGCATAGGCAACGGGTAGAATGCTAAGGAAAAGCATTCGGGAAGTGAACATTGCTAAAGAAAAGCATTGTTAAGGTGAAACTTGCAAAGAAAAGAATTGGTACCATGATAATGATAAAAGAAAAGAATTGGCAACGTGGAGGATGCTAAGGAAAAGCATTTGGAAAGCGAAAATTGCCAAGTAAAATCAGTGGTAATGTGGAAATTGTTATGGAAAAGAAATGGTGATGCGAAAAATTCTAAGGATGAGCATTGGTGAACGTATCCATGGTACCAGATCTGAGAAGGATCGAGTTAAAAGTTATTGGGTAAGTAAACCCGATAGTGAATGTGGTCCTATGTGGGACGGATGCTAAGTTTCCGAAGTGGAAGTGGTAAACATTTCAAAGTTAAAAACCAACTAAGTCATATCATCAGAAATGATTGACGTAAGTCATTGGAAAATGACTAAGTATGGATTTATGGTTTGCTAACTGAATCATTCACCGAGAGTGATTGATAAACGTCATTGGAAAATGACTAAGTGTAAATCGTGGTTTTGCACCTTGATCGAAGTCATTGGATAATGGCACTAAGGAAGATGAACTAGTCGAGGATCATATTGGATGAATGATGACTAGTGAAAGGATGAAAAACTCAAAGTGGAGATAATGGCAAAGTGTAGAAACGATTTGGCTAAAGACAAGCCGAATAATGAATTTTTGAAAGAAAATGTTAATGAAATGGAACGCCTAATTAAAGTTGAATTGTTAAGAATGCTTAGATGTGTATCTAACATTCTAGTGAAGGCTTGGACGAGTAGTCCGTAAAAGCGTTGTAAATTCCTTAAGGAAAATGAATTAATTCCGAATAGTTGTAAAAGCTTTCCTATGGAAATGGATAGCTGAGAATGAGGTTTTCATACACGGTTGGAGCTTTAGGAAGTTGCCAAGGAACAAGGTTGAACAAGAATCAAGTTGTTTTTCATAAATAGACCAAAGGAAAAGTTCGTTTAGTTTTGAATCGAAAGGTAATATTCGATAAGTGTTGAATCACGCTAAGTCTCGGACAGACAATTGGCGGTGAACCACTAAGGATGTCGTGGATGCATCAAATCCAAAGGAGTTAAGTTGGAAAAACTTCTAAAGGACAAATGGAAAGTTGTCCAGAACTTAAGAAGTTCCGAAGAAAAGGTTCGGGAAAGGATCAAACCGGTTTTGGATAAGACCGTGTCCAAGAAATGGTGTTAGTGATGGATATTGCCGGTCAAGGAAGGTTGTGGAGTATGATTAACTAACATGGACATTGGTAATGTTCTAGAGGAAATGTATCTACGAGAAGTGATGTAGGAAAACACACTTCTTTGGAAGTAAAGTGATGCGAACAAGGAAATTCGTAAAAATCAGTTTTGAAATGATGGATTACTTGAGAAGTGATCTAGTTGAATGTCTTGATGGAAATGTAGCATTCTCAAAAATTATGAGGACAAGGAAGTCCTGAAAGTGAGACTTGTAGTTTCACGAAAGGAATTGGAGATTCCTAAGCCAAATTGTTAAAGACAAGTAAATTGTTAAAGACAAGTAAGTTGGTCACTCACGTTGGAAGAATGAGGATTGTTATGGAAAAACAAATCCGTGAAGTTCTATATAACTCGTGAGTAACATGAAGGAAAATGAAAACTCCGAAGTTATGTTTACATGATGAATAAATAGAAATGAGTAAAGTTGATTAGGCTAAAGGAATGGCCGAAAATCAATGATTGTGTGATTGTGGTGAAGTCTAAGATGTCGTCTTACATTAGATTCCTTGTCACTGATGTTTGTGCAAGTTTGCTTGTCATGGATAATATGTAAGACGCGCGTTATTGTTTTGTGGATGATTGGCAAAGTTCGGATTATCACTTAACGAATTGAAATATGAGAGAGACTGACAAGCATCATTGACTATGTGTTTTTGATGTTTGGCATGTTTGCTTGTCATGGTAAATATGTAAGACGCGCATTATGGTCTTGTTGATTTAGTATGGCTGATCGTACAATCACTTGACGAAATTGAAATATGAGAGAAACTGACTTGCATCTTTGACTATGGGGATCGAAGCGTTGGATTGCAACTTATTGACTATGACCACGGAAACACAGAAATGAAAGAAGAAAAGTTTGATCATAAAGGGTGAAGTAAACGTTAAGTTATTTAATGGTAAAAGGTAACGAATGTTAGAGTATTGGGACATAAGCGGGATTGTTGGTGCGCTTTGGGAGTTTGAGGCCATCTGTGTGAAGTCCTTAGGAAACTTGCGAGTTTCTAAGGCGGAATGTGAAGCGTCCTTGGAAACTAGTGAAAGTTTGCCTCGGCGTGAATGTGAATGTAAATTGATCTCGGGAACTAGTGAGTTTGCTGAGACGATAATGTTGGGCCAATATGAACTTGCCAAGGTTATAACCGCAGTGCGCAAAAGTCCAATACTAGATGTTGTTGATAATGTCTTTGGGAACAAGGTAGTTCGCCGAGAATTGTCATGAATGTGTCCTCTGAGAACCTAAGAGAAAATTCTAAGGCATAATGGTGATAAGACCTTAGTGGTGGACTAAGGCAAAACAGAGAATGTAAGGATCGAGAGTGATCCAAGAATGTGTATAATTCACTACAAGAAAACACGCCGGAACCGACGGGCAAAACCGTCGGTATGCCCTCGGTTATGGGCGAAACCGATGGTTTATCGACCATACCAATCCGTCGGTCCTATATCGTCGGTTTTCAAAATCCGTCGGTCCTATATCGTCGGTTTTCAAAATCCGTCGGTTTTCTGTCGATAATGAACCGACGGCCTCAAACCGACGGGTTAAACCGATGGCTGTGCCCGTCAGTTTGAAACCGACGAGTAAACCGACGAATAACCGTCGAGGTGTACCGATAGGTTGCTCGTTGGTTTACCCGTCGATTAAAACCAACGAGTAAACCGACAATCTTTAACCGACGGAATTACCGACGGTTTAACTTGTCGGTAAAAACCGACGGATATAACCGATGGTTTGGCCTTTTAAAAACCGACGGATATATAAAATTTTTGAATATATTAAAATTTTTTGTTTTTGTTTTAAATTATTTTAATTTTAATTTTATTAAAATTAATTATAAAATGAAAATTAATATAAAATAAAAAAGTTTTATAAAATTAATAATAAATTCAAATTTGTAAATAAAATAAAAAAGTTTAAAACTAAATATTAATATTCAAAACAACAAAAACCGAAAACGAAATTATAAACCGAAACAAATCACGGGGTCGGGTTCGGCGGACCTCTCGGGAAGGCTCGTCGCATCTCCGCCATGAAGTTATCCATCTCGAGTAACTTCCTCTTTGTCTCTCTTAGATCCTCCTCCATCTCTGCGGCTCTCCTGCGGTTTTCGGTCCTCTCCTCTTCAATTTGCGTCTCTAAAACCTTGATCCGAGCCTCCTTCTCCTGGAGCGACTCCACAACCGCGAGATCAACATACGATTTAGAGGAGGACGACGAGGAAGACGAACAACGACCAAGGGCTTTAACTCTTTGGGTTAGATTTTCTAACCCAAAGACCTGACCCTTGGTTTTTGGAGTTTCCTACAAAATTAAAATAAAATTAGAAAATTCAAAACAAATAATGTAAAATTATATAAATTAATTATAGTAAAACGATATACCTCTAAAAAAATTTGGTTGATCACTTCCGCGGGGAGCTCTTGAGTAGTTGATCCTTGAGACAATGCGGTGTCTTCCAACCTCTTCGTAGATTTTTCGAGCACGTCTCTCGCGAGTCCATCTTGAATTTCATTAGTTTGCTGGTTGGTGTGCGTATACTCCATCAATTTTAAAGAGTGAGGAAGCACACCATCCCGAGCAAGCTAATAATTACAAGAAAAATTTATTAGTGTTAAAAGTAATATAAGTCAAAGAAATTTTGAAAAATATTTTTAAAACTTACAAGTTCTGCCTCGCGGGACTTGTAACTCTTGGCTCCGGAGTTGTGAGTGGCGATTCCTTTTCCGCCTCTCGTGCTCAAACGGTTCTCGGAGTTTTTCTTCGACAATGCTTTTGTCTCCGCCTGCTCCCAGTAAACCGAAAGTCCGGCAAAGACATTATCGTTCACGTTCTTAGGCTTCTTCCTGGCTGCCCATCGCTGTTTCCACTCGTTGATTGTCTTCTTATATTGCTCTTTCGCGAGAGCATCGAACTCCTTACGAACCTCGTGGGTATTCTCAGGAGCCCATGTAAAATCTTGCTACAAATGAAAAAAAACCGTTTGTTAATATACATTTTAGTTAATTATAACAAGTTAAAAAAAAACACTCTAAAGATTCAAAATACTTACAGCAAACTGTCTGAACCACAACTCTTTCTCAGAATCAGGCATGGCCGAGTATTTTGGATATGGTTGCTTCAAAAGGCCTTGCATCATGCGCAAGAACGACTTGGTGATGCTGTTAGCCGTATATCCAAACCTACCAGCAAAAAGTAAACTGTAAGTATGATTTTTACTTTTTATAAAAAAATAATGTACTTGTAAAATACTTACCATGTCGCATTTCCGTCTAGGTTGGGATTGAGATGGGGTATATGGGTTCGACCCGGCTGCGATTCGATTTCTTCGATAGTCATGTTCATTGGTCCCACAGAAGTCTGGGACTCTGGGACATGAGAATCGGAATGAGTCCCGGAGGGAGAATCACGTGGTCATGGTTGGGTCGAGCGGCCCGACTGAGACTGACTCCGAAGAAAAGAATCATAATCCCTTAAATTATAAAACAAACAAAAGCATCAAAATGTACACATCAAAAGTTTTATTAATCTTAAAAGTTATATGAAAGTCTAAAAGTCTTATAAAAGACTTATAAAAGTTTCATAAATTTCTAATAAGTCCTAAAAATTTCATAAAAGTCTTATAAAAGTTTCATAAATTCTTAATAAAATCCTAAAAGTTTTATGAAATTTTCATAAAAGTCTTATAAAAGTTTCATTAATTTCTAACAAGTCCTATAAGTTTTATAAAATTTTCATAAAAGTCTTATAAAAGTTTCATAAATTTCTAATAAGTCCTAAAAATTTTATAAAATTTTCATAAAAGTCTTATAAAAGTTTCATAAATTCTTAATAAAATCCTAAAAGTTTTATGAAATTTTCATAAAAGTATTATAAAAGTTTCATAAACTCTTAATAAATCCTAAAAGTTTTATAAAATTTTCATAAAAGTCATATAAAAGTTATATAAACTCTTAATAAATCCTAAAAGTTTTATAAACTCTTAATAAATCCTAAAAGTTTTATATAATTTTCATATAAGTTTTATAAAAATTTCATAAATTCTTAATAAAATCCTTAGAGTTTTATAACATTTTCATAAAAGTGTTATAAATGTTTCATAAATTCTTAATAAAATCTTAAAAGTTTTATAACATTTTCATTAAAGTGTTATAAATGTTTCTAAAATTCTTAATAAATCCTAAAATTCTTAACAATTCTAACAATTCTAACAATTCTAACAATTTTAACAATTTTAACATTTTCTAACAATTCTTAATAGATCCCTAATTATGATTTTCTTACAAAAATTTTATAAAATTTCTAACAATTCTAACATTTCTAACAATTCTTAATAGATCCCTTTTTATGATTTTTTTTTCAACAATCCCTAACAATTCTAATAATCTCTAACAATCCCTAACAATCTAGATTTAAGTTTTCTAACAAGTTTACAATCCTAATCTAGATTTAAGATCCAACTTTCTAATCTATCAAATTCTAAAATCCTAATTTCTATATGAAATCCTAAAAACATGAAAAGAGAGACAAGAACTTACATTTAGAAGAGAGGAATCGGTGGAATCGACGAAATGAGGAGAGGAATCAGTGGAATCGACAAAATGAGGAGAGGAATCGGTTTGAGAGCTTTTTTTGTTTTTGGAATCGAAGAAATGAGGAAGAAGAACAGTTTCTCGGTTTTTTATTCGCGAAAACCGACGGAATAACCGACGTAATCAAAAATCTAAAAATCTAAACCGACGAAATCTAAAAACCACGTAATCAAAAATTTTGGCGAAAAGTTTGGTAGTGAAAACTTAAAGTCCGTCGGTTTTTCCGTCAGTGTTTTAAGAAAACCGACGGAAAAACCGACGGACTTTAAGTTTTCACTACCAAACTTTTCGCCAAAATTTTTGATTACGTGGTTTTTAGATTACGTCGGTTTAGATTTTTGATTGGTCGGTCAATCTTTGATTGGAATAATATTGCATGCATTTTGATTGGTCGGTCAATCTTTGGTTTTCAAGAAAAAACCAACGGGAAAACCAACGGGTCTTCAAAAAACCGACGGCCGAACCGACGGGTTAGAAAAACCGACGGCAAAACCGACGGAAGTATTTAAATATTAATAAAATTTGATTATCCGTCCGTTTTATTTGAAAAAACCGACGGATAACCGACGGACTTTTGAATTTGGGGTTTGTTTAGGGTATGGATAGGGTATTGAGTTAGAGATTATGGTTTTTGATCACTTAGAAAAGGTTTTAATAGTTTCTGATCACTATTACAATGTATAACAATTTAAAATTTCTAAACATTATATCACAAACTAATCTATAACTTACATATACAGTCATAACTTTACTTACTCATTTCAATACAAGTTTTCTAAAACTTCTAATTTTGACCAATTTGTTTATTTTACTGATTATTTATGTTCAAAATGCAGAGTAGAAGAGATATAACCTACAACTTAGTAGTCACATGACGATAAACAACATAATGTTTACTTGTTTTGAAATAACCGACGGATTCGTTATTTCATTATAACCGACGGATTAACAACTTAGTAGTCATAATAACCGACGGATTAACCGATGGATTCGTTATTTCATTATTTTTTTGAAATTTTGCAAAAACAATATAAAATCACTAACTATGAAATTATGTTTACTTGTTTTGAAAAACCAAATATCAAACTATGAAATAAGTAAATTTTGAAATACCAAATAAATTCTCAATTATTAAATTTTTTAAAATTTTATAAATATGAAAATACTTAAAATTGTTATAAATTTATAAAAAATACAAGATTACAATCTAATCTGAGTCAGATGAGTAATCAGATGGAATTGAATCTGATGTGATCCTTATGGAAAGGATTGAACTGCCCTAGGATGAACTTTGTGGAGGTGGTGTGCTCGCGGTTGAAGTGCGGTTTGGAATCACTAAATGATTAGAGTTTGCGGAAGTATGAACTTTTTCGGATGGCTTAGGAAGATGGATCTGGATCGAGTGAAGGAAACGAACGATGAACTTGATTGATCGGACGAAGACGAACGAGCGAACGAGCGAACGAACGGTCGAACGGACGAACGATCGAATGAGTGATGTCGGAACTCGGACGATGGTGAATGATGAACGAACGATGGCGGATGGATAGGATGGATAAATGAATGAAAACGAACGAGTGAAAGTGGAAGATGAACGATGATAGCTTGGCTTAGACAAGGATGCTAAGATCCGATTGCCTTAGACAAGAGCTTGCTATTGTGCAAGGATGAAAATCCGAATACACTAAGCAAGTGTTTGATCAAACAAAGTTTATAAGCTGTTTTTGATAAAGAGATGTTTGATAAAATGAAAGAGATGACAAGAGAGAGTATATATAGAGTTTGAAAATACTAGGGAATAACAACACACCTAGGAAATAACAACATTATTTAAAACAAGTTTGAATAATAAAAATAGGCTCCTCCTTGATTTTGCAAAGAAGAAGTAGCATGGGCTGGATTTCAACAAGGGGCCTTTTATTCAAGTGTTGTGAACAAGCCTCATTAATAACCTTGGCTGGAAAACCCAAATGGGACAAAACCAAGCCCAAGGGAAAAAGAGCGCAAGTCACAACACCTCCTTTGTTGAATTCTGATATATCATGGTTTTTACCCACTTTCGACCATGATATAAGTCATTTTTCTAAGTCTTTTTAGTAGTTTTAGAGTCTTTCAAGTTCTTTTCAGGATATAGGCACACATGGAGCTAAATTGGATTATTGGAAGCTTTTGAAGCAATCTGGAGTTTAACGTATTGAGCTCAGCATCGATCGACACCTGCGAAGCATCGATCGACACCATCCCTTTTGGAGAGACACGATCAAAGATCGTAGCATCGATCGATACCATTTACAGTATCGGTCGATACCAGTGATAAGAACACGCAACAAGACCCGAAGATAAAGCAGAAGTTTTTCTTATTTTTCGATGAGACTCCTAAACGTGTTTTAGTTATATAATTAGGTTTTTCAGCCTCCAGAATGACAGACTGGATTTTCTGGAGATAGAGTTTTCTGCAATTGAGTTTTTGGGAGAAGAACCTTGAACCCTATTTGTATTCTTACTCTATTTTATTTATGATATCTATTTTATTCAAGATGTCTATCTCATTCTCCATGTCTGAGTAGATTCTCTGTTAGGTTTAGGGTTGTTTAAAAGGTGTTTGATGAATTATTAGATCTGATTTATTTGTTAAGGAATATCCATAGAGCTTTTCACCTAGACTTGAGATTAATGCTTATTCTAGCCTCGCGAACTAGAATATGATGTTAGGTTGATTAATTGGCACGGAAGTGTGATTAGTTTCCTGAACTAGTGTTTGGTGAGCAAAAGACCTATTCGCAAAGAAATTTGGTTTAGGATTTTGTGAACAATTGAACTTGATCGTTAATGCTTGTTTGAATTTATAGAATTTGCAAAGAAATTTGGAATTCTAGGTTTAGACATAGATAGTCTTCGCAACGACAGTTGGTTACTTTATATATGTATTTCAAGTTCAAAAGTGGAGCTTATTTCATTCCTGACATTTGATCTGATTGATATTCTAATTGCCTGCAAACTTCCAAAAGCCTAGCGTTTTCCCCATTGATTTATCACCTCGTTTTAATCGTTTTGTTACCTTTGAATACGTTTATTTTGCTTAGCTTAATTCACATTCTGAAATCTATTGAGTGAACATCTTGAGTCTTTGTGGTTCAACCCCTAGAATACTACAGCTACTGCTTAGGTACTTTAGGGTATTATATTTGAGCATATCAAATTTTGGCGCCGTTGCCGAGGACTCTAATTTCACCATTAGATTACGGTTTAGAATTTTGACTAAGTGTTGAGCATCGATCGATACCCTTCAGGCATCGATCGATACTCGGTTTTAATTTCAGTCACTTACACGATTTGATTTTTGTGTTTCAGGTGTATGCAACATCGAGAGACCAGAAGAAGCAAGAACAAGCAAGAACAAGTAGTTGACCAATCTATCTAACAAAGAGCTAGCTGAATTAGAGCGCACGATCAGAAAGCAAAAGAAACAAGCTGAGATGAACAATCCGATTGTGCTCGCTCGTGATGAGGCTAGAGTTTTGAGAGATCAGGAAGGTCACCTGTGTGACTCACAAGGGCAAAGACTTGATGCAGAAGGAAACATTATTGCCCCTGCACTGGTAGCTAATGAGGCTATCCCACCGGCTGTGCGTGGGAATGTTGGGAATGCTCAGGTTAATCGTGCCAGAACGCTTGGGGAGTACAACAGACCAGATCAGTTCTATGCAAACCGGTCTGCGATTCGTATTCCAACTTTCCAGAGAAATGACTTTGAGCTGAAGCCTGCATACTACACTATTGTAGGCCAGCACCCTTTTCATGGTTTTTCTCATGAGCATCCCATGGATCATATTGAGAGGTTCGAGGATTTGGTCACCAGTATCAAGTACAATGGAGTGCCCAACGAGTTCCTTTTCTGTAAGCTCTTCTCATACTCTCTTAGTGGAGATGCAGTTTACTGGTTGAAGCAGTTGCCTCCTGGTTCTCTGACCACTTGGGAGGAAACTAAGAATGCATTTCTGAATAACTTCTATGATGATGCGAGATCAGAAGAGCTCAGGAACAAGATCTCCCAGTTTTCTCAGGGAGCAACTGAGGCATTCAAGGCTGCCTGGGTTCGGTTTCGGGCTTATCAGAGGGATTGCCTTCACCACGGTCTCTCACAGGTTCAGTTGTTGGGCATATTCTTCAGAGGGATCGATTGGAGGTATCAGATGGCTTTAGACGCTGCAAGCAATGGAAATTTCAACACAAGGTTTCCTGAGGACGCTTATGTGTTGATTGAGTTGCGGATTGCTGAGGTACATGCGAAGCTGGATTCAGTTCACAATCTGTTGATGGGTAAGCAGCAGAAGGCAGTGCATTTTGCTGAGGAAGTCGAGAACATCAATGAAGGTGAAGCAGAGGATGTTAACTACGTCGGTGGTAATGGTTTTCAGAATTCGTCGTACAACCGGGGTTTCACAAAGAGGAGGATTCAAATCTGATTTCAAGTGTGCAAATTTCGGAGCAAACTCCTTTGGTCAGAATCCATTTCAGAACAGTGGGTACACTCGCACCTATGTGAATTCATCCTACCAGACATTACCTCCCAAGACTTAGGAAATTAAAGTTGAGACTATGCTTGAACAGATTCTTGAGGGGCAACAAAAGATGACTGTTGATTTCAATGGAGAGATGGATGCCTTGTACACTGATCTGGATGGAAAAATCGAGGCTCTGAACATCCATCAGAAGAAGTTGGAAACTCAAGTCGCTCAAACTGCAGAAACAGTTAAGAGACATGATGGTTTCCTTCCGGGGAAAATGGTGAATCCAAGGGAGCATGTTCATGCCATTACTGTGAGTAGTGGAAGAGAGGTCATTCCAAGCTTGAAGAAAACCTACTCTCCCAAGCAGCTCATCGATCTTGCTGCAGATGACGACGATGAGATTCCTGGAATTGCCCCAGTATCGATCGATACTCACCCAATATCGGTTGATACCCCTCAACATCGATCGTTGCCTGATCGGTTGCAAAACCACAGGGATCTAACATTGTTCTGCATCTGGCCTCTTCTATTTCTTTCTTAGACTTGGCAGGATGTCGAGGGAAAGGAATCTTTGGTACATAGACTCTCCCAACATGTCCTGTAGTCTGCTTCTGGTCGACCTTTGGACTGGTATAGATCGACACATGTTAGAGAAGTTAGTTGTTGAACTCCCGTTCATCGATGCTATCATGACTGCACCAGCTTTTAGGAGGTATGTTAAGAGGATGGTTACCAATGGTGTGAGTCTTGAGGAAGCAGCTCTGCTCACAAAGGACATCAGTGAAATTCTCCTGAAAAAGACAGTTTCAAAGAAAGAGAGGAAGGTGAAAATCTCTGAACATGTCAGTGCTATGATTCAGAGTA
This sequence comes from Crucihimalaya himalaica, assembly GCA_004349715.1. Taxonomy (NCBI): domain Eukaryota; kingdom Viridiplantae; phylum Streptophyta; class Magnoliopsida; order Brassicales; family Brassicaceae; genus Crucihimalaya; species Crucihimalaya himalaica. The sequence goes on along the minus strand of SMJT01000060.1, from coordinate 154,239 downwards.
GGATTCCAGAGAAGCTACCTGATCCAGGAAGCTTTGTACTAGACTGTTCCATCTCAACTAAAAGGTTCCCTCAGTCTCTCTGTGATCTCGGCTCTAGCATTAACCTGATGCCTCTCTCAGTTGCTGAAAGTCTTGGGATGACCGATTTCACTCCAACAAAGATCTCTCTCATTTTAGCTGATAGATCCAAAAGGTTTCCCGAAGGTGTCTTAGAAGATGTTCCACTAATGATCGAAGGCTGTATGATTCCCACACACTTTGTGGTTTTGGAATATGTTGAAGAACCTTAGGATCCTCTTATTTTGGGAAGATCATTTTTGGCAACAGTTGGTGCCATCATTGATGTGAGAAAGGGACAGATAAAGCTTGATTTGGGTGATGAAGTCATGAGTTTTAACATGGAAAAGCTGAGGAGGAGATCTACCATTGATGGACAGACCTTTTCTGTAGAGATTTCCATAGATGAAGACCTAACAACAGAGCATTCAGAAGACATTACTGCTTGGTATGTCAAAGTGTTGGATGCTACTGAGCAAATGAGCAAGCTAGTTGTTCAAGAAAATTTGGTTGAGCGCTCTGAAATGAACGATGTGCCTAAGGATTGGAGTGAGGAGTGTCTTTTCAGTACTAGGCTCGAGGAAGAGGATCCAGTTAATGCCAGACTGCTAGAAAATGATGTCTTTACAATCGAGGCAAGGATTCAGAGCTAAACTACATAAAAAGTGGTGCAATTCGAGTTTCAGACCTTGCGTCGGTCGACATAGCATTATGTCCGCCAGCTAATTCCAAGCAAAAACTCCCACCTCTCACACGCCAGACACCTCGGAGAAAACAATGGTACGCACCTTATTTTTCTAATTCCAAACCACCTAATGTCATCAATCATATATTGCCATCTACTTCACACTTAAGCAAGCTGCGAGATTCTCGTCGAGCGCTTGTATTTTCTTTTGATGACTGTGTAGGAAAACGAAGTATCCCACCCAATCTTCCATCCCACCCTGATGATGTTCCTCACTTCCTAGATAGACCACATGCAGTTAATGCTTACACACCACCTTGGATGAAACTTTTGTCACAGATTCATTCACTGATGAGGACATCGAGATTCCTATAGAAGACTTTGAAGATGCTCCAGCTATTTAAGACATTACTGCAATGAGAGAGCCGCCAAGAACTCGTTCGGGAACTCAAAGACTTAGAGGCTTATTTAACAAGGCTGTTCAAGGCTTCCTAGATCAAGACTTGAAGATGTTTTTCTCAATTCAGCCAGTCTAAGCTTGTCAGAGATTGTCAGAGATCTGTCAGAGATTTGTCAGAGATTGTCAGAGATTTATCAGAGATTTGTCAGAGATTGAAGATTTTGACCAGCCCACTCCTAGCTTCTAAAAATCGTCCAAGGTATGTGTTTAATTACATTATATTGTGTTAGTTCATTTTGCAGGTTTATTAGAAACTTAGGGTTATTTTTTTATTTCATAGTTTGTATTAGGTGTTATTTATTTTATGCATTTTTATTTCATTATGTTTTAAGACTATAGATTAGTATTTGTATTAGGGTTTCGCCCAAGAAGGCATCAGCTGCACGAGCCCCTTTATAAGGTTCCTTAGCAGCCGTGTATTATTTTTTTAGCCATCAATAAAATAACGCAGTTCTTTTCATCGTTCTCTGAGAAAGAGTTCTGAAACCCTAAATCTCTAGCTTTCCTTGTGAGTGATATCAAGGCGACCTATAGATCTGTCTTATCACAAGTCTTCCATCCCTTGTGTGGCGACATCCATCTCATTCATCCCATCCACGTTCCTTGCTGTTCAAAGAAGGATAGAGACTTCAGTCCATCTTCCTTTGATCTCCTATCATCTTACATCATTTGGTATCAGAGCCTAAGCTCCTATACCAGGCTCGCTCACCCCTTTACCTTTTTGCTTATTCGTTGTCTGATCTGTTTTGTGTTAGTTTGTTTCTTGTCTTTCGTTTTCTGTTTGCTTGCTTTGTCATTTGTTTCCTTTGTTCGTTCGTGTTAGGTTTGAGTTATGTTCGTCCCTTTGTTTCGTTTGCTCTTGTTGCTTGTTTCTTAGTTTACTTTCTGTTCTGGTTTAGTTCTGTTTGCTAGGTTCGCTAGTCGTTGTTTGCTGTCCCTATTCTTGTTCGTATATCTTTGGTCTAGTCGATCTTGTTTAGGTGTCAGTCCTTGTTCGATTTCTCTTAATCGATTGCTTGATCTGTTGGAGTATTAGGTATGTCGTTCCTTGTTGCTTGGGTTTGGTCGTTTGTCTTGTTTGGTCGTTTGTCTTGTTTGGTCGTTGTCTAGGTTGTTAGTTCTGGTTGTTTTCTTTTGTGGCTTGCTTCTGATTAGGTCTAGGTTTTGTGTCTTTGGTTAGGGTTAGCTTAATTACTCGGTTTAGTTAAATTAATTTGGTTTAGTTTAATTATTTTCGGGTTTAATTTAAATTGTTGGTTTAGCTAGATTTGTTTGGTTTAAATTAAGTAGGTTTGGTTTAAGTTTAATTTTGTTTGAGTTAAATTAATTTGCTGGTTTATTTTAATTTTGTGGTTTAGTTTGGTTATCTTTTAATTAGTTATAATTTTCGGTTTATAATTCTTGGTTTATTCATTATGTTCCCTAGTCCCTTGATTGCTTTTCCGAGTGTTTGCAGGACCAGGTTTAACATGGCAGGAGTGGATGCCGACCCCAACATTGCCTTGCCAGAACCTCTTCAAAACATGAAGAACGACTTAGCCGCTCAGATTGGACGAATCGAGCAACGAGTTGGTCGCCTAGAGCTCCCCCGAGAGGAAGAGCCAGCCGACGATGAGGTCAATGAACACATCCTCGACGCCAGAGCAGGGAGGAGGAACCAGCATGCTCAACACCCACGACCAGAAAGAGAGGTTAACCGAGGATTCAAGGACGTGAAACTAACTGTTCCTACTTTTGCAGGAAAAGTTAATCCGCAAGCCTACCTGGACTGGGAGAGACGCATGGAGTACATCTTCGACTACTACGAGTACAATGACCAGAAGAAGATAGCCCTTGCTTCAGCTCAGCTCACAGACCACGCCTTATCCTGGTGGGATCGAGAAACCGAGGACCGAAGGAGAAACCGATTCGGGCAGATCACAACCTGGACAGCCATGAAGTTCAACTTCAGGAGGCGATTTGTTCCACCTCACTATCACCGGGAGATGCAGCGACAATTCCGACAACTCTCCCAAAAGACTAAGAGTGTGGAGGAGTATTTTGAAGAGTTCGAGCAGCTCAGAAATAGAATGGCATTAGATGAGAGTGACGAAGTGCTCATGGGTCACTTCATTGATGGACTCAATGATCGCATAGCCAGAAAGGTAGAACGCCAACCTTGTCATGATCTTAATGAGTTCTTACATGTAGCTGTGCAGGCAGAACAGGGAATCAAGAAGAAGGCTGCAGCAAACAGCCGCTCTAGACCCAGTCAATGGAGCGCACCTACTCCTAGAACCCAATGGAACGCACCCCAGCCCAGTAGCATTGACAAAGGCAAAGTTGTGGCAACAAATGTTCAGGAGAGGAGACCAGCCTATGAGGCGCCTATAAACAACCGCCAGGAATCAGGTAAGTCCTCTGTTCCTAATCCTCGAGCTAGAGACATAACTTGTTTCAAGTGTCAGGGAAAAGGACACTATGCAAGGGAGTGCCCCAACCAGCGAGTTATGATCCTTACACAAGAGGGAGGGTATGAATCCCAAGACGAGGAGGAGACCATGGAGATTGCTGATTCAGAGGAGGAGATAGCTTACCCGTAGTGTGCGGCGTGTGTGATACTGTGTGTGTGTGGTGTTGTATGTCGAGTGTATCTGAGAGTCTTTGTACTTGTGCTGAGTGCGAGTGTGTTCGTTTGTGGTGTGTGTTCATTTTGTGTGTTCCTATAAAGTTAGGGATAACATCATATTATATGCATCTAGATGAAAATCAGTGTGTGTGTGTGGTGTGTGTGTGTGTGTGTGTGTTTTGATATCTTAGGCTCTTACTGCTATTGTTAGGTTCTTACTGTAGTTTGCAAGGTTTTGACTTTATTGGGAGGAAGAAGCTACACAAAAATGCTTCAGGAAAGGCATCATATTGTTATTGATTGATGGAGCTTTTACTTGGATTCGCCATCAACCATTGTTGTAATGTGGATTGGTTAAGTAGAATCTTAGGCTCGAGATGTTTAAATAGTATGATAATTTGCGTCTACTCATCTGATTGGTTTGAAGATTCTGATTCAATATTTTGTTGACTTTTTCAGGTTCTGGTTGTGGTGGGTTTAGAGATAAACGATCAAGATCACGTTAAACTTGTACCTCATGGTGGAAAGAGAATTGGTAGAGAACCAACATTCTCTGTTTGTTCTTAGCTGAGCTTTAATTATGCTGATACTTGATGATGAGTGCTTGTTTTGGAGTTGAAGTTCTCTGTTTGGAGTTGAAGTTCTCTGCTTTAAATTTAGGAAGCATTGTTGAAGATCTAGTAAATATCCGTAATGTTTGGAAGACCTTTCCTAAAACGGATTTTATGAAGTGTTTTGATGTGTGCTCCATAGTCTCCTTTGACGTTATATGTTTTTTAAGAAAATGATTTGTTTTTTGCTGACGAAGTTTGATTATCTTGTAAAATGTTTGACATTATATAGTTACTCATTACCTTCTGTTTAAGTGAGATACCTAGTTATAATAATTATTAGGAAGGAGTCATTGAAGTTTAGGAAGACTTACTGAAATTTCAAGAAAGTCTTCCTAAATCATCTAAGAATACATTTATAGACCAACACATGATTGTGTTGGTGAAAAGGATCTGTTGTTCGATGGAGATTGGTTTACTCACATATGTTAGACATGAACTATAACATAAAGAGATTTAAAATCACAATTCTTTGTTTTAGGAAGAGTTTCATAATGTGTAGAAGACATTCTCGAGTTTAATAAAGTCTTCCTATATATGTCAAGGGCTTAATGAAATTTCAAGAAAGTCTTCCTAAATCGTTCTTAAACTGTTTATGGACCAAACACAGCCGTTGTGTGTTGAAAAGGATCTTTGTTCGATGGAGATTGGTGTGCCCACATATGTGTAATATGTCGCTCACGTCACCTTTGGTTAGAGACAAAAACCAAAATCAGGAGCATCTGGGTTTGATACTGAATGATGAATGATTATCAAGAGAAGTTAAACTAAAGAACACAAAATTGATTCTGAATGAAGAATGATTAGTAAGAGAAGTAAAAATAAGGAAAACAGAAAAATAGACACACTCCTAAATGTTAAGTAATCCTTTCCTGAATTTTTGTTAAAGTTTCTTAAATCAAGATAACTCGAAAGTTTACCAAACTGCGGAGATCACAGCTAAAATCGATCAAGCAGCACCCAACAACTCCTGATTGAAATGCCATGTTCCTCTACAAAAAAAAAAGTGTGATGAACGAAGTGGACAAATTGAGGTATGTGTCTTTAATTAGTTTTAATTGGTTTAACCGAAATGGGTTACCATGTCCTCTGTCGAGTCTTCTAAGTTGAGAAACATATTCTGAGATTTTCTAATTTGCTTACACCTGCGGAATGATGTTATTTTAAGTTCAATTAGATTCCATTTTGAAAGATCCAAAACCCCATATCTTTGTCACTAACATAGAATGTGTGTGTCTTTTGTTTACATGTTTGTTTAGAAACACACTTCTCAATTAAAATTTGCCAACTGGACATCATCGTTTCTTTGAAGCCACATGTTTGAAACCATTATTCAAATGCCAAATTGTATTTTGAAACTAGATCATGACTTGAATGCCATAAACAAGAATGGAGTCTAAGGAGAGAGATAGTCTTACCACTATGCAGGTTTATGAGCTTTTCATTGACTAGCTTCTCCAATAAGAGAGCAAGCTCCGGTGGCTGCAATTAGAACTCAACGGAAATATACACCACAATCACTATGTTAGATGCTAATGAGACCCCAAAATCCTCTTTCAAAAGTAAACATTATACATGTCAAACTCTTAGGAAACTACAAATGTTTATACTTGAATTTGAGTCTAAATCAAACAAACTACAGATAGTTTATAATCAACAAACGTTTGGTCTGGCAGTATTACACAGGTTCTTGATTGTGGTTGGGTAAATGGTCGTGCTCTCAGCTTTTCCCTAGTCTCAAAGTGTTAACTCTTCTCTAAGGGGAATCACCTGCTTGGAAAAAATAAAAGCAAAGACTCAGTTCTTGGAAGTGATCAGCCAAAGAAAGATGAGTGAAGCTTTACTAATGACAGGACGATTATGGAACATGTCTTCTTTGGCTTTCCAAGTCCAAGTCCAAGTACTTCGTCACGTCCGTATGAATAAGAACACGAACAAGCTTTCAAATTTGTCATCATAAAACTGGTCCACCACACTGAGAGATAGCATTTAGTAATATTACATTTGTGCCATCTTTTCGATTAATAAGACAATGATCTGTGAAATTTGATCATGGGCGTCTACAATTACAACAAAACTTGAACTTAAGACCTTTCACCCTAATTAACACTTGATTCCACTAATAAAAAATTTTGAATTTGGGAAAATTCCAATCGAAATCACCTTAAAAATTGAATCCCTTTTTCAAGAGGATTTGCCACACAGCTCCGTCTTCTTTCTCAATCTCTTTCTTTTTCCTCCTTTGTGTCCTCTAAAATCATAGCAATGACTTTTACAACTTCTCTCAATGGAATCTTAAGTTTCTTCTCAACCTCTCATTCTCTACGGATTATTTGATTCGTCAACTATTGATTCTACAGGAACATCACTCTGCTTCTCCGCCAAAATATCAACCACCGGATCTGTTCGTATCCTCCTCTTCATCAACGGTGTCCGTGCTTTCCTCCGGCGTCGGGGAGACAAATCGAATCGCTTTGACTATCCACCGACCTCATCGTAACCCGAATCGATACACTATCGGTCTCTGAATCACGGAAGCACGGTTAGATGCGATTCCATCGTTTGACGGTGGTTGGCGAGACTCTGACGGAGACGACGTCGTAGCTAAGCAGAGGCGCCAGATCTCGCGGAAATGACGAGGGAAGCGATGTAGACGGAGACAATGTAAGATGTTGACGTCGAAGGCAAGATCTAATTTAGTGTTTACAACACAAGGGTAAAATAATATTTTTGTTCATTAATGAATGTTATTAGTGGAAAATTTAGGAGTGTATGGTAGTTTTAGGAATATTAAAGTAGTTTTTGATGCTATCTTAGAGGTATTTCTCTTAATTAAACTAACCCTAACAAACGACACAAACCCTAGGACCTAACAACGCCAACAAGACAACAAGACAACTAAAGCAACAAACGCAAACAAGACCAAACAAGACTAACAAAGAGCACGAACTCGACACAAGGACACAAACGATCAAGCAACAAACGACAAAAACAAGACAAGCAACAAGGACAAACGAATAAGGAGCTATAACAAAACGATCAGCAAGACAAAGTAACAATCGAAACAAAGGGATGAACAGACCTAACACAAAACGAACCAAAGGAAAACAAATGACAAAGCAACAAACTAACGAAACAGAACAGGAGATTTTAACAAGGGATCGAAACAGAACATACAGAAACTATCTAAGCAAAACAACGAAGCAACTAAAGGAGTTGAAGGTCTAAACAGCGCCAAGCAGCAATCGATTTAAGCAACCCTAATAACGCAAAATGACAAACAAATGAAAAAAAACAGAAACAAGCAATGAAAAAAATTATGGATTTTTCCTTTATCAAATGACAAACTTAAACTTACAACATGAAGCCAATAAACAGATCTGAAGCGCAAATGAAATCTTTATTTGCGTTTTATGTTTAATGGAGAATCAAACCAAACAAAAACAGAAAATAGAAAAGATAAAGGTTGGAAAGAACACAACCAGGGTTTGATAGAGCTTTTAGCTCGTGATTCCAGATGGATGTAAGATCATGAGGAGATCTACAGGGTTAGATGGCTGAAAGTTCCTCTATCCTTCTTTGAACAGCAAGGAACTGGATGGGATGAATGAGATGATGTCGCCCAACAACAAGGGCATGGAAGACTTGTGATAAGACAGATCTATAGAGTCGCCTTGATATCACTCACAAGGAAAAGCTAGAGATTTAGGTTTCAGAACTCTTTCTCAGGAGAACGATGAAAGAACTGCGATTATTTTATTGATGGCTAAAAAAATAATACACGGGCTGCTAAGGGAACCTTATAAAAGGGGCCGTTGCAGCTGAGGCTTCTTGGGCGAAACCCTTATACAAAATACTAAATCTATAGTCTTTAAAAACATAATGAAATAAAAATGCAAAAATAAATAACACCTAATTTACAAACTGATGAAATTAAAAAATAACCAAGTTTCTAATAACCTGCAAATGAACTAACACAATAATAATGTTAATTAAACACATACCTTGGACGATTTTGTAGAAGCTAGGAGTGGGCTGGTCAAAAATCTTCAATCTCTGACACAATCTCTGATAGAATCTCTTGACAATACTCTGACAAATCTCTGAACAGATCTCTACAATCTCTGACAAGCTTAAACTGGCTAATTGAGAAAAAACATCTTCAAGCTTGATCTAGGAAGCCTTGAACAGCCTTTGTTAAATAAAGCCTTAAGTCTTTGAGTTTTCCCGAACACGAGTTCTTGGACGGCTCTCTCATTTGCAGTAATGTCTTAAATAGGCTGGAGCATCTTCAAAGCTTTTATAGGAATCTCGATGCTCCTCGATCAGTGAATGATCCTGTGACAAAAAGTTTCACTCCAAGGGGTGTGTTAAAGCATTAAACTGCATGTGGCTTCTATCTAGGAATGAGAACATTCATCAGGGTGGATGGAAGATTGGCGGTGGGAACTTCGTTTTCGCTACACAGGTCATCAAAAGAAAATACAAGCGCTCGACCTCGAGAATTCTCGCAGCTTGCTTTAAGTGTGAAGTAGATGGCAATTATATGATTGATGACATTAGGTGGGTTTTGGAATTAGAAAAAAATAAGCGTGCGTACCATGGTTTTCTCCAGGTGTTCTGGCCATGTGTGAGAGGTGGGAGTTTCTTGCTTGGAAATTAAGCTGGCGGACATTAATGCTATGTCGACCGACGCTAAGTCTGAAACTCGAATTGCACACTTTTATGTAGTTTAGCTCTGAATCCTTGGCCTCGATTGTAAAGACATCATTTCTAGCAGTCTGGCAGTTAACTGGATCCTCTTCCTTCGAGGCCTAGTACTGAAAAGACCACTCCTCACTTCCAAATCCTTTAGGCACATCGTTTCATTTCAGAGCGCTCAACCAAAATTTTCTTGGAACAACTAGCTTGCTCATTTGCTCAGTAGCATCCAAACACTTTGACATTACCAAGCAGTATGTCTTCTGAATTTGCTTCTGTTGTTAGGTTCTTGCATCTATGGAAAACTCACAGAAAGGTCTGTCCATCAATGGTAGATCTCCTCCTCAGCTTTTCCATGTTAAAACTCATTGACTCATCCACCCAATCAAGCTTTATCTGTTCCTTTCTCACATCAATGATGGCACCAACTTGTTGCCAAAAATTGATCTTCCCAAAATTAAGAGGATCCTAAAGGTTCTCAACATATTCCGAAAAACCACAAAGTGTGTGGGAATCATACAGCCTTCGATCATTAGTGCGAAACATCTTCTAAGACACCTTCGGGAACCTTTTGGATCTATCACGCTTAAAATGAGAGAGATCTTTGTTGGAGTGAAATCGGTCATCCAAGACTTTCAGCAACTGAGAGAGGCATCAGGGTTTAATGCTAGAAGCCGAAGATCACAGAGGAGACTGAGGGAACCTTTTTAGTTTGAGATGCGAACAGTCTAGTACAAAGCTTCCTGGATCAGGTAGCTTCTCTGGAATCCTGACTCTGAATCATAGGACTGACATGTTCAGGAGATTTTCACCTTCCTCTCTTTCTTTGAAACTGTCTTTTTAGGAGGAATTTCACTGATGTCCTTTGTGAGCAGAGCTTGCTTCCTCAAGACTTCACCACCATTGGTAACCAATTCCTCTTAACATTTACCTTCCTAAAAAGCTGGTGCAGTCGATGGATAGATCGATGAACGGGGGGAGTTCAACAACTAACTTCTCTAAAACATTGTGTCGATCTATACCAGTCAAGGTCGACCAGAAAGCCAGACTTACAGGGACATTGTTGCGGAGAGTCTATGTACCAAAGATTCCTTTCCCTCGACATCCTGCCAAGTCTAAGAAAGAGAATAGAAGAGGCCAGATGCAGAACAATGTTAGATCCTGTGGTTTTGCAACCGATCAGGCAACGATCGATGTTGAGGGGTTATCAAACGATATTGGGTGAGTATCGATCGATACTGGGGCAATTCCAGGAATCTCATCGTCGTCATCTGCAGCAAGATCGATGAGCTGCTGGGAGAGTAGGTTTGTCTCAAGCTTGGAGTGACCTCTCTCCACTTCTCACAGTAATGGCAATGAACATTGCTCCCTTGGATCGCACCGTTTTCCCCGGAAGGGAACCATCCGTTGTCTTCTTAACTGTTTCTGCAGTTCTGAGCGACTTGAGTTCCAACTTCTTTCTGATGGATGTTCAAGCCTCGATTTTTTTCCATCCAGATCAGTTGTACAAGGCATCCATCTCTTCCATTGGAAAATCAACAGTCATCTTTTGTGTGCCCATCAAGAATCGTTCAAGCATAGTTCTCAAACTTTGCTTTCCTTAGTCCTGGAGGTGGTGTCTGTAGGAATGAATTCACATTAGTGTGCGAGTGTACCCACTGTTCTGAAATTGGCTTCTGACCAAGGAGTTTGCTCCGAAATTTGCACACTTGAAATCAGATTTGAATCCTCCTCTTTGTTTGAACCCGTGTTGTTACGAACGAATTTCTGAAAACCATTACCACCGAACGTAGTTAAACATCCTCTGCTTCACCTTCATTGATGTTCTCGGACTTCCTCAGCAAAAATGCACACTGCTTCTATGGCTTACCATCAACAGATTGTAACTTGAATCCAGCTTCGGCAATGTACCTCAGCAATCCGCAACTCAGATCAACACATAAGCGCCTCAGCGAAAACCTTGTGTTGAAATTTCCGTTGCTTGCCACAGGTCTAAAGCCATCTGATACCTCCCAATCGATCCCTGCGAAGAACTATGGCCCAACACTGAACCTTGTGAGAGGACCGTGGTGAAAGGCATCCCTCTGATAAGCCCGAAACCGAACCCAGGCAGCCTTGAATGCCTCAAGTTTGCTCCCTGACGAAAACTGGGAGATCTTGTTCCTGAGCTCTTCTGATCTCGATCATCATAGAAGTTATTCAGAATGCATTCTTAGATTCCTACCCAAGTGAGATCCGTATCTCT
>SMJT01000060.1:101059-135174 GCA_004349715.1 Crucihimalaya himalaica | reverse complement strand
CGAGCAGCTCAGAAAACAGAATGGCATTAGATGAGAAGTGAGAAGTGCTCATGTTCTTCATTGATGGACTCAATGATGCATAGCCAGAAAGGTAGAACGCCATCCTTGTTCCATGATCTTAATGAGTTATTAATGTAGTTTGTGGCAGCAGAACAGGCGTACCGGGCCGCCCGACTGTTAGCGCTCTTGATCTCGCTCGCCGGATCCTGCCAATACGCCACAAGGCCTGCCCAGACAGTGGGATCAAACCACCTAGGCATCGCTTGGTCGCCTTCTTTCTTCCACTTCTTCTTCCACTGTCCCACCTGGTTGGCCATGCGTTCTTTCAACTTCGCCTCAAACTCCTTTCGGACCTTGCTCGTAATATTGTACTCCCAATGATAGGTTTGCTACAAAAAAAAAAATTATCATGAAAAATTCAAACAATAAGTGATATAAATTATAAATTAATTAATTTTAAATATTAAAAAACTTATAGCAATAGTTTGAAACCACCGTTTAATGACATAGTCCGCTGTTTGCCTCCAATTGGCATGAGGCTCTTTGAAATCTCTTTCAAAGATCAATCGGACCGAAGCGGCCACACATCCGTCTTGATCAAACCTGAAATGTAAAATAATAAAAAAACAAATAATATGACTGTATTTGTATTAAAAAACTTAAAATTAAATTAATAAAAAAAAAAAAAAACCTTACCAATACGTATTATCAGGACCTCTTGGATCAAGGCGGGGAAGATTGTCATGACCGGGAGCCTCAAGGATCGCCTTAACGACAAGATCATCATTGTCGTTATCATGGTGTGCGACCGGTGGGGGATCTGAGAATGCGGGTTGAGGCGGTGAATAGTAGTGACTCCCGGGGTTGTCGTCCTGTCCCGTCTGAGAAGTGAAACTCGTCCGAGGAGTTTCTGGAACAGGCGTACCACTCCTCCGAGGCGTGCCACTCCTCGAGAGATAACGAGTGTACTCGTTATTAGCTCCAGACATCTGAAAAACAAAATTAAAAAAATTAGTAAAATAATTACAACGATATCATATTAAAACTTATAAATTTTAAAAATCAATTACTAATGAATTATAAAATTACAAAACCTAAAAATTAAAAAGTTTATAAATTCTAAAAAGAAAATTAACTAAAAGAAAACTAACATTTACAATTTCACTAATATACAACTAACATTTACAATTTCACTAATTATTTAAAAAATATAGTTTAAAATTAATTTAACCTAAAATCTAATAAATTTCTAAATTCTAACAAAACCTAATTCAAAAAACAAACAAATTTAAATCTAACAAATCTAAATCTAACAAATATAAATCTAACAAATCTAAATCTAAAACTAACAAAACCTAATTCTAAAAACAAAACTAACTAAATTACAAAACCTAACCTAAATTTAACAAACCTAATCTAAAAAATTAATTATAAAATTAATTTAACATAAAATCTAATAAATTTCTAAATTCTAACAAAACCTAATTATAAAAACAAACAAATTTAAATCTAACAAATCTAAAAACTTACAAATCTAAATCTAAAACTAACAAAACCTAATTCTGAAAACAAAACTAACTAAATTACAAAACCTAACCTAAATCTAACAAAACTAATCTAAAATTTTTCTAAATTCTAACAAAACCTAATTCTAGCAAAACCTAAATTCTAACAAAACCTAAACCTAAAATCCAAAAAATTTCTAAATTCTAAGAAAACCTAATTCTAAAATTTTTAAAATTTCCTACAATTAATTATAAAATTTCTAACAAAAACTAACCTAAAAACTAACAAATTTAAATCTAACAAACCTAAATCTAACAAAACTAATCTAAATCTAACACAACAACCTAAAAATCTAACAAACCAAGTTACCTTTGTATCTAACAAATCTAACAAACCCAAATCTAACAAATCTAACAAATCTAACAAATCAAGTTACCTTTGTTTAATTTGCATATTTGGTCGGTTGGAGAAGGAGAGAAGAGAGATCGGTGGCTGGAGAGGTAAAGAAGAGATATCCGCGGTGGCTTGGTCGGCTGGAGAGGAGGAGAAGGAGATCGGCGGCGATCGGAGGTGAAATGAGAGGAAGAAGAAAAAGAAAAGGAAGAAGAAGGCCGCTTTTATTTTGTTTTTTCACTCCCTCGCAATTCCGTCGCAAACTTCAAGCAAATTAGGGTTTCGGATTACCAATTTGCGATGGATTTGCGAAGAAACTTAACACGCATCGCAATTCCATCGCAAACCGAAATATTTCAAAAGATTGAAAAAAATTCGGATCGCGGTTAAACCAATTTAAGAACTGAAGCCGCAATTCCTTCGCAATTTTGCGCGGAATTGCGAGGGACAATGTTGCGAGGGAATTGCGTCTATTATTATGTATCCCCTCGCAAGTCTCTCGCATTAATGCGACGGAATTGCGTTGAACAAGACGTTTCCCTCGCAATTCCGACGCAAAATTGGTAAAATTTGATTAAAAAAAACTTTATCTTTAATTTAGAAAAATAATCGTTTTAATTTGTTTTGGGATATGTTTGGATGTAAATTCATTACTAGTTGAGCTATTGGACTTTGTAACTTTTGTATCTAGTTACGGTTCTTGTTACCATAACTTTTGTATCTAGTTACGGTTCTTGTATCTTGGGGAAGGTTTGTTGAGAGAAGTGTTGCTTATCAACCTTGGATATGTTTGGATGCAAATTCGTTACTAGTTGAGCTATTGGACTTTGTAACTTTTGTTTTAAGTTACTCTTCTTGTTACCATAACTTTGTATCTAGTTACGGTTCTTGTATCTTGGGGAAGGTTTGTTGAGAGAAGTGTTGCTTATCAACCTTGGATATGNCAATATTGCGAGGACTCTGCGACGGACACCCTTTTCCTCGCAATTTCATCGCAATTCCGCCGCGCTTTTGCGACAGAATATTTCCATCGCAAATCGCCTGTTTTCTTGTAGCGATAGTTTTAAGGCCAAAAACATGAACATGAGACTTCGAAAGTCACCAAGTTTTTTTTTTTTGATACAAGAAACAAGAAACAAGAGAGGTGAAGAGCAAATAAATTCAAAAACAAATCAAGAACATAAAACTCTAGACAAAATTGTAATTATGAATCCAAAGCCACTCGTGTTTAGTCCCCGACAACGGCGCCAAAAACTTGTTGAGTGTAAGTTTTACCCTAAATAATATCACAAGTGATAACTCCGCTATAGTATTTAAAGATCGAATCCACAATGACCAAAACGATTAAACTTGTTTAGTATAAATTTTACCTTAAATAATATCGTAATGTACGATAACAACGCTATAGTATTTACTCAAAAAGATATCGGAAACAAAAAAATTACCTCGTTTGGCACGTGACTTTCATCCATTCTAATGAGTCAGTATACTAAACCTAATCAACAGATTTCGATGTTGCCCCAAACCGGAATATTTTGGTTTTCGATTGGAAACCGGTTTAGCAATCGAACTAAAACGAGGGATCTAGAAACCCACGCCAGTCACCGCTACTATATAATTTACTTCTCCAGCACTCTCAACAGTACTTCTCCGCCCTCTCAAGAAAAAATTTCTTTTGCTCTGAGAAAAAAAACCCTAGCTCGTAGATTTCTTCCGATATCTTTCCGATCAACGAGAATGGCCGATTCAGAAGCCTTTGATCTCCATGCTGACATCAAACAGTTGCTCTCCCTTATCGGCAGTACCTCTTACTCCAACAAGGAGATCTTCCTTTTTGAACTCCTAAGGATCTCCTCCGATGTACGACCTCTCGCTCTCTGATCAATCGTTTTCTTTTAGTTTATCTCAGATCCATCTGTAGATTAGGGTTTGATTTAGGGTTTAGTGTTGTCGATTTGAGAGTTTCGGCTGATAATCTTAATGGCGAACCTGCTCGTATTCAAATCTGTTGATTAGGTTAAGCCTTGATACCAAGGAATATGCAGTCTCTTTGTTTTAGTGGATCTAACTGTAGACTAGGGTTTGATTTGAGAATTTTGGTACCTCAGTGAAGTAGCGAACCGAACCATCTCATATTCAGTTCTGTTAATTACGTTTAGTGTTTTTTTTATCAGAGATTTAGCAGTCTCTTGTTAGATATCAAGTTTTAGATTGCATATTGTTTTATGTTCTGTGTATCTATTGTTACTTACTATTACTATTTTATTCTAATGAAAACAGGCTTTGGACAAGATTAGATTGGAGTCCTTGACTGACAAGAGCAAGCTCGATGCTCAGCCCGAGCTGTTCATTCATATCTTTCCCGACAAGAGCAATGACACCTTGACCATTGTTGATAGTGGTATTGGGATGACCAAGGATGGTACGTAATTGGTATGGTGTTGCATCTATGTGTTTATTTTGTGTTGACTAATGCGTGTTTGTTCTGCTGTACAGATTTGGTGAACAATCTTGGAGCTATTGCAAGATCTGGTACCAAGGAATTCATGGATTCATTGGCTACTGGAGCTGATATAAGCATGCTTGGACAGTCTGGTGTTGGTTTCTACTCTGCTTACTTTGTTGCTGATAAGTTCGTTGTCACATCCAAACACAATGACGATGAGCAGTACGTGTGGGAGTCTCTGGCTGGTGGATCTTTCACCGTGAGCAGAGACACTTCAGGTGAGGCTCTTGGTAGAGGTACCAAGATGACCCTTTACCTCAAGAAAGACCAGCTGGAGTATCTTGAGAAGGAAAGGCTTATCGATTTGGTGAAGACGCACTCTGAGTTCATCAGCTATCCAGTCTCTCTCCTTGTGAAGATAGGTAGCGCTCTAGTGATCTCTTTTGGCATTCCGTCAATACATGTTGTGTGATTTTAGGATTACACTGATATGCCATTTTGGCCACAGGTCACCAAAAAGGTGCTGGTGTAATGCTTAAGAAAGCTATAATTGACTTTCTTCTAAGCTTCTTGAAAAAAAGTGGAGTCAGAGAAATGGATCCTCAGACCAACGAGGTTAAGGAAAACATTTTACTTACTTGTGTTGTTAGACTTGCCCTTAGGTCAGGCTCTGAGAAGATGTTTTTCGTTTTCAGTTGAGTAGTGGAGAAGCTGGTGAAAACCTTGAGCAAACTACTCTTGCGTACCTTCAACATATTGGAGGAGGGATCCATCTGACTGAGATCGAGCTTCCTTTGAGGTAATATATAGGTAGTACTATATGGTTGCAGCGTTTTGACCGTTGTTTCATTATGTATTTTTAAAGAAAGAAATTATTAACATCATAGTTCTTTGGTCCAGGCAGGTCTGTGTTCACCAGTTTGAGAAAGTTAAACAGTTTTGCATCACAGGTCCTAATGATTCAGACGCAATGCTCCATGAGATGATGAAGAACTTGGGAGAGTTTTACTAAGCGGTACATAACTCTGATGTTTAAAGTGAAAAGAATTCTTATGAGTTTTCAAATGTATGCTAATTTAGGAAACTGTTATGATGATTCATCTTCAGCTTAAGCTTCCTCACCAAATTGTATCTGTGGTCTCTGGAGCTTTGGAAAATGCAGCTGCAAAAACGCTTCGCTTGGAGGCTTGGTTTCCTGGGTTGGATAGTTACAAAGAGGTTGCTTCCATTTCCAACTGTACAGACTATGTGTCTCGAAGTCTAGGGGTGCAATTTGTTTCGGAGAAGGTTGAGTTTCTCATTTTTTTCCAGTTTCATTAGCAAATATACTTGATCTTGTTTAATTGTTTTTCTGTGGTTTAGATGCAGAGGAATGAGGAGAAAAAGCAGTATGTCCATATGCTGTGTTCGATTTTTACACCAGAGAGTACCATTGCCAGCATTCTTGAGAACTACCAGCGTGAGGATGGTGTGGACATCCCTGAGGTTCTGCAACCTTTCATGGGCGGAGTCATGTTTATCCCCTTCAAGGATAAGGCTACAAAGATGTGCAAGACCAAAGGTTTCATGAAAAACGAAGTGACTATTTTGCCCATATTGCCATGAACAAAGGTTAAAGGAACCAGTTCTGTCCACGTTTAAAATTCTGGAACCAACAAGGGCTTTTCTCTAGGTCGATGCCACTTTTTTCATTTTGGTCGACCCTTAAACTGGATGATGACTCTCTTCTTACGTTGTTTCGCTAGGCGTTGTTTGTGGATATTTTACCTAACCCTTAATCAAATCGGTACTATATTAGCGATCTTACTTTTTAAAACTTTTTGAAGAAAATAATCAAACGAGGCTTTGTAACTTTTGTAAAACACTCGTGGTGCAACGAAGGAAAGGCCCAATCGTACAGAGGCCCTGGCCTGTTAAATTCAATTTGTCGTATTGAACTTGGTATATGATACATGAACATTAAACGTTGAAGTTGAACTAAAGAAAAACCAAAACATTAAACGTTGAACTAAAGAAAACCAAATAGCTATAAAGAGCCTACAGAGGTGCGAAATCAGATTTTGTTGTGTTGAAAATTTATAAAATTTCTTCTCATCAATTAACCATATTTTTTTTTTAATATTATTTTACAAGTTTTCCGTGTTTTCCAATACAGAACCCTATTTTGTTGTCGGAATCAGAAATATTTAACTGTCCTAGTGACATAATCACAATTATATGCTTCTTCAGTCGGTTTTGACTCCCTCATTTGATCAAGCTTCAGCTGTGAGAAATGTTGTTTCAACACTTCAATGAAAAGTTATATCGTTTCATGAGTTGATATATAGATATGTTGCATAAATCCATATTGTCGAAGAAACTGTTTGGAACAACAGTACATTTCCATCTGGATCACTTAGCAGACTTCGTCTAGTGAAAGACTTCATCCGAAACGTCTCATATGATAATTTTAGTAAAAATGAGATTTTACCTTATTTATAATTAGTTATTTTTATTTTCTTGTGATGCGGAAATCGAAACCAGACCAAACAATGCCCACGTTCCTCCACGTACCGCCCATGTTCGTCCACGTACCGCCCATGTTCCGCCCATGTTCCGCCCACGTACCAGACATGTCCACAGAACCCTTCAGATCGCACGACAAAACGAAGATTTCTGCTGTACCATTTTCGAGATTCACTAACAAAATATTTGAAAATAGAGAAGGGCGCGTTTGAAGATGTCTAGCCGTTGGGAAGCGATTCTTCAATGATTGTCTTGGAAGAATCTCAAACATCTTCAGGGAACGGACGTCTGAGATTGATTATTCGAGATGAAGGGTCCGGATCAAAAGATGGATATGCGCTTCTAAAAATAACGTCGAAAAAGGAAAGTTTTCCTTTCGTCTTCTCCACGTGGAATGCGAGATGCGCTGTTGTTTTGGGCACTTCAAAACGTCGTGTAGTCTTGAAATGAAGTACGAAAAATGGCAGGAAGTCTTCGGTCTTATCAGGTGGATCTTCGGTTTGTCTTTGAGGATGCTCGTTGCCGAAATGGTCCGTCTTGGAGGTTTGTCGAAGATTTCTGGAATCATGTCGTGGGTTGTGAAGTTTTGCTCGATGGAACCTCATATCTTGGGGTGTTGGACAGTGAATCTTCAAGGATTTCTCCAAAGAACGGCTGGTTTCATCGCTGGTCAGCTTCTGGTCGATTCTAGCATCTGCGGGTTGGTGCTCCTCGTCGTCGGGTGGTTTGGCTCGTTCGTCTTTAGAAGTAACTCGATGGATCGTCTTAGAATAGTCAATTTGTCGAGGAATCTTCAAGATGGCACGGGGAAAATATTCTTCTGGTCGCATATTCTGACGGTTGCTTCGTACGGCCGTGTCCGGTACGTGGATTCCTCGTGGATCTGCGTTGGGCACCGTGAGGATAGGTGTCGATCTTACATCATCCCCTCCCCCTTGAAAAGGTTTCGACCACGAAACTATTTCTCCTGGACCAAAAGAAAGCAGGTTAGCTCTCATGCGATTTTGGGATTCTAAGGTCTTACCTTCGTAAATCTTCGATTTTGTCGCGAATTGGGAGATCCGGTGGTACAGCTTGGATCAGCATGGAGTGGTAAGCTCCTCTAGCTACAGTCAGTTCTAGCGTAGGAATGTGTCTTGGCACGTCAACGGTTGTTGCAAAATGCTCCTTAGCTCCAAAACCTGAAAATGGAACCTTTGGCAAAGACAAGTGCATTATACCCGTTTCTTGAGGTAAATAATTAATTTGCTTAGCATAGTAGCTAAATTTGGTTGTGGCACATACCTTAGCTTTGGCTTGCATTGCACGGACTTCCTTTTGTTCTAAAGGGGCAAGAATGAATTTGCGATTGTTGAGGCAAAAGGAGTATCGGTTTGTGCGGCCATCGTGAGTGACTTCACGATCATACTGCCATGGCCTACCAAGTAACATATGCCCAGCTTGCATTGGTACTACATCACATAGGATTCGATCATGATATTCTCCGATGGAAAAAGGCACCTCGACTTGTTTAGTCACCTTAATTTCCTCATCGTCATTAAGCCATTTAAGCTTATACGGCCTTGGGTGATTGGTGGTTTCCAGTCCTAGCTTTTCAACAAGAGAGATACTAGCAATATTAGTGCATTAACCACTATCCACGATCATGTGACATACCTTATCTTTGATGGTGCATCGTGAGTGGAACAAGTTGTCTTGTTGCTCGGGTTCATCCACGGTTTTTTGGGCTGAAAGAACCCTTTGAGTGACTAGTAACTCACCTTCATCTGGATCAATCCTTCCAGCAAAGGTAGATTCGGTGAGCTTCACTTCGGGTGGCAAGTTTCTTTCATCTTCACGAAAACGGTTTCGGTCTCCGTGGTTTCTTCGATTCAGAACGTCAAAAGCAGCGTGGATATGATCTGGTCTGTGACGTTGTTGATGTGGGTCTGGTGGATCCTCTTCTTGATCAGGATTGTAGTTGCCTCTCCTAACAGCTGGTGGCACATTTCTTATCGGACCGATGGGTGGTTGTTCATTTGGACCCGGTTGCTCTAGTTGGTCTAGCCTCGTTGACATCGCTGTCATGTTAGCGTTCATGGTAGCTAAGGTCTCCTTGATGGTCTCCAGTGTTACATGGTTCTTGTCTCCCATAGTACCTTGCAAAAAGTTAAACAATTTTGAGAAATCAGTAGATATCCGATCAAAGCAAGGTGAATATCGAAAAACAGAAACGAATTGCTTTAGACTTCAAATCAAAAATATCAAATAAATTTTCGAATTAAAGCGAACAATTTTCCTGAATTTTCTAGTGAGTCCACAAACTAAAACAGCAAGCAAATAATTTTTATGATTTTTCTTCGATTTTATAAAACTCAAACAACAAAACAGACGATAACAGAATCAATTTGCAAGAAACTTTTAACTATAAATAGCAAACGAATTTTTTAATTAACAAGCACAATTTTTCTGGATTTTAGAGTGATTATACGAACTAAAACAGAAGGCAAATAATTTTTATGAATATTTATTTGATTTTATAAAACTGAAACAACAAAACAGACGAAACTTGATTTTTATGGGTTTTTTGTAAGAAACGAAAACAGAATTGAAAAACAAGCAAGGAACGAAATAAACTGGTAAGATAGGAGCGTTTAAGCTCTGATACCAATGATGCAAACCTCGGATTCCACCTCGACGTGACTCACGGATTTCAAAACCCAAACGATGGCGAAAGCGTTGAAGGTGGTGGGTAACGGTAGTGATGTTGATTCCACAACACCGAGGGTTAGAAAATACAATCCAAGGGCTATTCCTCGCGAGGATTGGAGACTCTACACGAAAACCAAGAGTTTAAAAGAAGGTGAATCCTTTTAAAAGATGCTAGGAGCAATTAAGCTCTGATACCAATGATGCAAACCTCGGATTCCACCTCGGCGTGACTCACGGATTTCAAAACCCAAACGATGGCGAAAGCGTTGAAGGTGGTGGGTAACGGTAGTGATGTTGATTCCACAACATCGAGGGTTAGAAAATACAATCCAAGGGCTATTCCTCGCGAGGATTGGAGACTCTACACGAAAACCAAGAAGGTGAATCCTTTTTTTCTAAGGACTTTGTTGTATGCGAAGATAAGAGGTAAGAACCATATACTACATCTAGGTTTAGAATTCATTTTACGGAGAATACAAAAATTACTCCTTCTGAGGATATTCAATTTGAAAATGAGTATGAAATTAAAAGTTTCTTAAAATTTATTCTTAGTCGAACCGATCCCTTCTTAAATATTTATTTTTTACTTCTATTGGTATGTCAATTACTACTTCTTAAATATTTATTTCTTACACTTAAAATGTAGGCATCTAATACTAACTTATGTATTTCACAGATTTACTGGGATTAGTAACTTCAATTGATGAGCCAAAGGTAGTGAGGGATGAATCATACACCAGTAATGAAGTGAAAAAAAACAATAGCCGTCACTTTCACTATGAAGAACTATAAGTAAGTGTTTTCTAACTTTTATACTCATTAATTTAATCCAAAACTACAAGAATGATAATTGTTTTTGTCTTTTTATAGAAATGTAACATAAGGGGTTTGGAATTAAAATACACTGCTGTTGGAAAATTAGTCATTGAGTTTAATGAAAAATTCTATAATGAGAGAGTTGTGCATTTACTGTGTCTTCTATCAGACTGGCCTGTTAGGGTAATCGATGGTTAGTGTCATTTTAACTTGAATTTAATTTTCTACCATGAATTTTAACATATAAGTTTGATTCACAATTATTAAATCAATACATGTATCTATTAGGTCGCCTTCACATAAAAGATGCTGGAAGTATTTCAAGATTTATATTTAATCCTGACATTGGCCAAGTTACAACATTTAACCGCATGTAAAATTAGAGTGCTCCATACTTTGCATAAATTTCCGTAACTTAATTCAAACCATTATGTGGATCATATACAGGTTAGAGAAATACATCAACAGTCTACTGGTACAAATGATGACAACAGTGACATTGAAGATGTAAGTTCATCCTCTGAATGAAGAGGTTGCATATTAAAATAACCTTTCCTAGTTCTTTTTGTTATTTTCCAAAACTAAGTGGTTGTTTACTTATTTTGCTACGTGAACTTTGCTCTGTTTTAAGGCTTCTTTCTGCTAAACATTTGTTATGTTGTAAGACTCTACTTCTGAATGTGTTTATGTTCCTTATATATCATTAGGCGTTTTAATTGTTATCATACATAAAACTAACTTAACAAGTTAATCAAAAATTTAAATTGATAATATTTATAAGATATAAATCACTAACCTTAACTATTTTATGCTTTGACTATATGCTATGATATAAGATGATGTCCACCCCTTTAGTTTTATATTGCTCTAAGCTTCTATGCATACTGAATTATCTGCTTTAAAAGAAAAAAAAACAAAATATGTCATCATATGTAACATTCTGATTATTTTCAAAAAGAGCTAACAAAAAATGTTCTCCATTAGCTAAAAATAATGCAACTCAACAACAAAATCACGTTTTATAAACTCTTACTCATTGTGGCAACATTAAATCTATGATTTCAGTTAGAGTTACTACATCATGAACAAAAAAAATATATATCATCTATATCAACATGCATAGCCTATGAACCTCTACTCAATTGCATTAACAT
Organism: Crucihimalaya himalaica; assembly: GCA_004349715.1. Classification (NCBI taxonomy): domain Eukaryota; kingdom Viridiplantae; phylum Streptophyta; class Magnoliopsida; order Brassicales; family Brassicaceae; genus Crucihimalaya; species Crucihimalaya himalaica. The sequence continues at coordinate 123,663 of SMJT01000060.1, read as the reverse complement.
GATACCACATATACGATCACTATCAGTTTCTCTTTGCAGAGCAAAGATTGATTTCCTAAAACTTCCGCTTCAACCTTTATATATATCATTTATAATAAAAAGCATATTCAAATAGTAATTTGCCTCCATTAACATAACGCTCAATAAAACAACTCCTATGAATTCAAATACATAAAGACAAACCTAATATCTGAATTTTATTACCTGGACATATGTCGATTTATAGAACCTTTTTCCGATTACCTTGACTTCTCAAATTGCAATTGAAAAACTACATTTGTGTAAATAATTCGAATTTGTTGAAATGTTTTTACGATTGGATAGGTCTTCTCGATTTAAAATGGTTTCTGAGCTTAGATCGAATATGAGGTCGATTTTAACTCTTTCAAGTCTAAGTTTTCCTTTATTTAATTATTTTTACTAACAAGAGTTAAAACTCAAAAAACATTTACAATATGAGCCGGCTTATTAGGTTTTTTTTTGATAAGATCACAAAAAATAGCCCAACGTAAGATTGTTCATACCTATATTCCTCACCCATTTAACCAAATTATAGTTGTTCAACAACCTTTTATTAAATCCTATTTTACTAAAATACATTACTCTAATTAATCAAACTCTTAATTATGTAAATTACTTTTTAATTACATTTACTTATACATTTGTTTTGTTTATTGACTCAAACATATTTTTAAATTAACCTTTACAGACACAAATTACAAAATTAAAATTTTAATATTATTAAACACAAATAGAATAACATTGCATATACAATATAATCTTTTGCATAAAACTCTAAATAAAATCTTATGTTATTACATTTATACACTACACCATTGTACTCAACGTTTGTATTTGGTTAAACAGACATAATATATTTTAACTAAAATGTGTACTAATTTTTCTGCACTTCTGTAACTTTCGTAAATATTCTTACCATCCCATGTGTACTAATGTTTTTTGTACTTTCTGTTAGTTTCATATTTACTAATAGTTTTTCATTCACAGTTTATAAAATTACTGTTAAAATGAGTTTTTTAAAACATTAAACAATTTTAAGACTATTCTTTATCATATAGTTTTTCCTAAATATTAACTATGAGGTTTTAGGAAAAATATGTAACTTGACGTGTATATAAATAAATACGAAAAACGTAGAATCCATGTTATTGATCCGGTTGATTATTCATATATCTAATAGTTAATGCTTTTCTAATGTGGTTCGTCGTATGATACAAAAATTTTGGCACCGAAGATTTTTTTCCTAATTTTAAAAGATATCGAATCATTAACAGTCTTGATTGTCCATAAGTAATATTTCGGCAACAAATGCGACTATTCCTTAACAGTCGAAACTATCAATTATTAAATTTTTATCTAAATCATGTTTTAAGATTCACTGAATCAAGTCTTCAAAATCGTCTATATATTCTCATTCTAAAAATATTTCATTGTCATTCCTGAAGATTTATTTTAGACAGTGAAAATAATTGAATATTATCATGATCTTGGATTTTTAGTTCCAGAAATCACCGGCTACCATGTCCGGCTGAAGGTTCTACGACGTTGGAGGGTGTTTCTAGACATCCCATACAAGCGTATCCGATTAGTTCTTGCCAACTAGAATATAAAAATCGTTTAATATTTTTTACGTAAGTTTTTTTTAAGTTTTGCATATATGTTTACGTAATTGTTTTTTTAATAATTTATCTCTTCGTATCCTTAGGGTGTTAGAATAAAAATTATAATTGCCCAAAACATTGCTGATTTCTATAATAATTATATCGTAGAAGGGCAATGGTTGTCTATCCAGAATTTTGGTGTTGCTCTAAACTATGACGCTGTTAGGCCAACATCACACCCTTACAAGATCCATTTTTTACCATCAACTGTCGTGAAGAAGGTTCTACCTAATCCCGAAAATCATCGTAATACTTTTGTTACATTCTCTTTTATTATCGATGCTACATACGATACTTCCCTTATGGTTGGTAACTTTAATTTCATTATGATCGGTTATTACATTGTTACATTCTCTTCTATTATCGATGAACATACGATACTTCCCTTATGGTTGATAACTTTAGTTTCATTATGATCGGTTATGACATATATTTTCATCATGTTGATTAATAGTATAAATTTTATATGTCAATATCTCATGTAGACTTAGTTGAAGCATTACTCGACGTTGGAAGTGTTGTCAATGTTGCAAACAATCCACATAACCTGGAAGGGTTTAAACTGGAATTTAAAATCAAGGATAAGGAGTAAGTCTTTTTTCATCCATTCATATTAAATTACCTTGTTTTTCTGGCTATTATGCTTCAGTAACAAGTTTTATTTTTGGGTTAAAGACAATTCATTTCTTTTCCTGTTTTGGTATTGATAGTTTATATCAATATGAAATTTAATACATTTTTATTGATTGACATAAATGTATCTAAATTACTTAATAAAAGATGTTATTTTAAATTTTTTCCATATTTGTTGTTCTTTATTTATATTGAATATGGGCATCTTAAATATCAAAACTTAAATTATAAAATATTATAAATGTTTATATGGTAATTATATTAGTCAATATAAATATCATCTGTATTTATGAATTGAAGTAATAGTAACACTAAAGATGACTTCTCATGATTAACCAAATTTTAGACCCTGTAATTATACCTTAATATTTATAATATTAATTATTCTAATTGATATTGATATTTACAATAAAAACAAAAGAACATGGCAATTTCGTCCTTATGACTTTTTATAAACTAAATTAAATATTTTGAATTTAAAAATATTAACGATACATATTTACAATATTGACGAAATTATAATTCCACTAATTTTTGCTTTTAAAATTGAAACAGAAATCTAACATATCTTATAGAATCTATCAATAAATATCTATCAAACATTCACAAAATCTTAAAACTTAAAACGAGTAATGTTTCTTTATTATAATAGATATTTCCTTTCCAATAACCAGAGAATATGCATATGAGATACTCTAAAATCTGTTTAGGGGAAAGATTCTGATACGAAAATCTACAAATCTCAACTTCAAATTACTAATTGCTTGGATAAATTTTTAAGTTACCATTATTAATTTATTGGTGGAACATTCCTAAAGTCGATAATCTAGACTAATGGACATAAAATATCTTTAGTTTTCTAAACAAAATTAGATAAAGTTATATGCTTCTAATTTCTTATTCATCTTCTTATACAAATATAATGAATTTACAACATAACCCCACACATACGTGCGGGTCTGAATCTAGTTTGATATAAGATAAGTATACAAAAAACCTGATTATACAACTTTTTTCTTTGGTTCTCAAATATGGGACACACGAGAAGGAGGATACAAAGACAGAAACGTGAAAACTACTACATAAATTATGTATCTTATTGCAATATTTTTATACAGACTCGCATGTTTTGTTCATAGCAATATTCATGTTAAGCTGCAACGGATAGATTTAGTCTCAAGTATCAAAAGCTTCAGACCAGAAGCGGTCTGTGAAGACAGAATCTCTCCTGAGAGTGATTCCGTCTATATATAAGATCATCCGATCAACACTTTTCCTATGTGCTATTTCCGACGACAAAAATCCTGAGGTTGCATGCCCCCTTACGTAGATGCAGGTTTGTTCTAACTTAAACTGACACTTCTTGCTTCACTTCTAAAGCTTGAGGTGTTGATGTTGTTGTTCTATCCTTGACATATGTCCTTAGGCATCCGTTGATTATACGTGGTGCTGATCCATCACAAAACTGTTTTACAAGATCAACAACCTTTTCACATCATTTTTGTAACATTGTTAGTTCACAACATGATCAAGGTTATTGAATTGCAAAGCTAACTGAAAAAGGGAGGCTTGCATATATAGAGAGATACCTCGTTGATACTTCAGACATTGCTAAGTGAAGAATCAAAAACTCTAGCATAGACGATTATTAATTTTCTCAACTGAAATATCATTCAGAACTTGATAAAGTAATGCAAGCAAGCAAATAGTAACAGCACACATCAAAGCATGACAATGGAAATAATCAGGAATTTCCAGAAACCGAATGCAATCGAAAATGCATGTGGTGTGATGTAATAATTGGTCCTAGCCTCACTCAATACAAGCATAGGTCGATATACCAGCCTCGCTCACACAAAAATTTCTCTTTTAACAGACTTTGTATCTTACCAGAATAAGTTTTTGTGTGATGTAATAATTGGTCCTCTCTTGTTCCCAACACTTTTACTTGAAGCTTTCCAAGGTAAGTTAGTCTCTACGGTCACCAAAACCAAACCATTGTTACACAAAAAGAAACAATTCAGACAGCAAGCATAAGACAAATGCCATGAGTATATACAAGAAGGAAAACACAAGACTCACACATCATCAAGAAGCCATCGAATGAAGAATAGGCAAAAGAAGCAACATAAGGTAAAACAAACATAGGCAAAATCCTGAAACTCCTCAATTATCAATCCAACCCTTCATTTTTGGTTGTCATAATCGCATCACCCACTGCAATAATCTGAAGGCATAAAGAGAAATTGTTCATATCATATCATCCAATATACAGGGAATGATTTTCACTACACACAAAATAAAAACTTAAGCAACATGAAGAAGAAAAAGAAGAAGAAGACAATAGCTAACCTCTAAGAAGAAAGAGAAAGAGATGAGATTTCTAATAGAGTTCCTCCTAGCAATTGATCTAGGCCTCGTCGATTACGAACAATAGCTTCTTCATTTGAGATGTTTTGCTCTAGCCGCTATTGGGTTTATTCGATTAAAGTAAGAAGAGAGTAACATTTATGAAAAAAGAAGCAACAATTATGTATTTTAAGATAAGAAAGGAGAAAACTTGATTGAAGAAAAGGATTATCAATTATGAACGAGAGAGAGAGGATCTAACAAATCTACATTGAACTCTATCCACTTAATCGTGACTCCTTCATTGCAAATTTCTCATGTGAAACCTGCAACATTCAATTACCGTCTGCAGCACGTCAAATATATAAAGGACATGAGATTTTGAAACCAAGATTAAAATCCCATATTGAAGTTCTGATACAACTTAGGCTGTTACACGTTTCAGAGATCAAAGAGGATAAGGGGCAAGAAATTAGAACAGAACATGATCTAAAATCTAATTGAAACAAAGAGAAACTTACCTTCTCAATAAGGTCCAAGACATCCTGGTTGTCAATAAACTCTGTATATCTCCAATTAATTTCTTCTTTTCGGTACTCATCATGCTCCATCTTGAATACATGCTGAAGAAATATTTTCTGGCAAAATCTTTTAAAATGAATCAAAATTATTATAAGCAATATTTTGCAAAATTGATGCAAAATTGTTCAAAACTGCAGAATTAATCAGTCTACATAGTTCACTGGGTAACGCAAGGACATGGATAATTTTAGCGAAGCAATGCAAGTAGACAATAAGCGCATTACCATGAGCAGCAACCTCAACGGATCCAAAAACCATAAGCACCCAATCAAAGCGATCAACACAAGCAAAGAGCTGAGAGAAAGGAACAACAGCATGAGGAGGCTCCATCTCATCAGGCTCCTCCATCTCTTCCTCATGATCCGCTTGAGCCACCGTTCACGTACCACCGTTCTCAGCACCTCGATTTATGAGGCTCGGAAACCTCATCGTAGCTTACGACGGGGAATGAAATCACCCCCGTCTGGTGATTAAGAAATCCGAGGTTTTATGGATTGTTTGGATTTTGCTTGCTTGGTTTTGGATGAAATTATGGCATTGAAAGTAGTGGCCATTATATTTCTAAGATGTCAATTGGGGTGATTAGGGGGATTGAAGACGATGAAGTGGGAAGCTATAAGATTCTACAACGTCGGCGTAATTGCTTGCTACTAAACAATGGAGAAGAAAACTTCGTTAAATTTTTTTTTGTACCTTTTAATAAAAAACTAACGTCGAAAGCAAAGAGAGCTCTCAAAATGCCGAAGTGGATGGCTTTAGGAACCTCAAATAGCTCATTTTATATATAACTAGATTAGACTCCACGTATACGCGGAATTATAATTTAATATTTTAAAATTTATGAAAAAAATCTGAATAGAAAATCTGAAAAATAGAATTAAATCACCCGTAAAAATAATTATATAATAAAATATTGAAAACGTCTATACGAAATCATTCACCAATATAAAATCTAACAAAGTTACAATTAATTTTTTATTTTGATTATATATAGGTTGATTTATTTCTATTTGAATAATATTTATTTATTTTTAATCATATTGAATTTGTTTTTTCAAATCGACATAAAAAATATTTAATGTTGTCATTATGAATTTCTTTGCTCAATATCTTTTAGAAGATAGACATTTTCTAAAAAGTATAAGAAAAATCAACCAAAATTATAGGAAATATTATTTTTTTATCATAAAAATATATAAATCAACTATTTTTATGACAATCTCATAATAATAAATTAAAATATTTTTTTCTTAAGAATATAATAAAAACAAACCGAAATTAGAAGAACAATTAATAATCATAAACTATATAAATATATTTTTTATGACTAACTCATAATAATAAATTAAAATATTTTAAAAAAAGAAAAAGAATAAAACATTTTACCAATAGAATGAAGTTGAAAGTATGATGGTTTTGAAGAAAACTGTTTTGTTTGTTGAGAAAATATAAAACTACTTATTTCTTTATATAGAGTTCAATATTTACAATTTTTTTTTAGGTTTAAAAATTTTCTTAATTATGGAAGTTAATTATTTGTATAATTTACTTTATAGAATAAGATTAGTAATTTGTATAATTTCTTTATAGAATTTCTATTTTCTGAAAATGGTAGTTAATTATTTTTTTTGTATAGCTTCTTTATACTAATTTTTGATATTTTTTCAACTTTGACACGTGTCCAAATCTTGAATTTAATAACTTGATACGTGTCACCATCCTATGAGTACGTGTCACCATCCTATGAATACGTGTCACCATCGTATGAGTTACTAACTTTTGAAAACCCTCTTTTATATAATAAGATTAGATATGGACCCGTGCTTTGCACGGGTTTAAGTTATAATTATTATACTTAATTTATAATTTTTATTTATTAAATTAATTAAATAAAAAAAATTGTTTAAATATTTTAAAAATATAAATGTTAATTATTTTCTAAATATATAAATATTCCACATAACATGCAATATAAAACCATATTTGTAGATATGTTATAAGTGTTATTAAATCATTTGATATAAATGTTAGGCCAATTTATAAAATTATTTAATTTTTATTATATATTTAAATTGTTTTAAATATTATATTATTGAATTTAGTAAATATTTTATGTTATCTAATTATTTACAACTATTGGAAAACATATTATATATAATATTTAGTGTAGACGTATTTATAGTTTTAGTTTTAGATTGTCTTGTAATAAATAACTTTGGGTCTAACCGTTTTATCTTAATTTAGTGTAATACATAAAGCTAAAACAGAAATTATTAGTTTATGAGAAACAATAATAAAATTTAGATAAACAATTTAAATAACTAAATAATAAATTAGAAAATATTTGGGTTGAAATTAATAAATATTTATCTTTTCATCAAGTAGGAAAAAAATCAATCCTATAAGCTCATTTTAAAAAAAAAATTCTCGTTTTTCACTTTCTAGTAAAACGTACAACCGTTCGAGGATAAGGATAAAGACGTTTTTTTAGTTTTCACTGATCTAGTGTTAGATAATCTTTCTTTATTACTTTTTTATGATAGCCATTTTATGAAAAATGAAAACAAAAACAACTTAAAATTAGAACGAAAAATTATCATTAAATATATATATATACAATCTAACAATTAATCATTAAATAACGACAACCTCATTGTTAAATAATAAAATTATTAAATGAAAAAAAGGAAGAAATGTTTTATAATATAATAAACTAAAAGCTAAGACGGTGTTTTTGAAGTAAAGTGTTTTGTTTGTTGAAGTGATTAGTTTATATAGAGTTTAATACTGACAATTTTTTTCTTTTAGTATTAGAAAATTGGGGGAATTGCTAAAATTAGACCAAAAATTGAGTTTGAATGCAAAACTAGACCCCAAATTGAAACAAATGCAAAACTAGACCTTTGGGGTATGGAAATTACATTAACCCCCTTATTTGCAAAAAAAACAGAAAATGCAATTACAGTTCTAACCTCCGCGCGGTGTAGACTTCTTGAACGAAGTCTCACAGTAGACTTCGTTCATAACATCCATGAAGTCTGAACCGTAATTAAACCTTAGATTTAAATTAGGAAAATAATAAAAAATATTTTCAATGCAATTTCTTCTAAAGAAAATAAGATTATCTAAAATATGAACTTTATAAATTAAAATTTCCGAAACTTTATAAATTTTAAGCATATATGGTTGATTATGTTCTAAAATACCATAAACAGTCGCAGACTTCGATCATGAAGTCTGGAACCGTAATTAAATGTGAAATTTAAAAAAAAATGATAAAAAAATTATTTCGATCGAAATTTTTGAAAGATAAATTATTTTAAATCAAATCGAATAGGTTTTAAAAAAATTCATAAAAACTACGTCATTTGATGTAAACTATGTGAGGCATATAGGTTTGAGGTTGCCAATGGGTAAGAATCCATGCATATATCTTTAGGGTTAGACTTATATTGAAATGTTTTTGATATAAAATGGCGATATTTCGTATAGTTGTTAGATTTTGAATATATTATACTATTTTGATGTCAAATGTTAGTATTTGTTAACAAAGAGTGAAATAAACGTTCGAATTTTAGAGTTTAGGGCTTACAGACTTCTCGAGTTTCGGGTGAAGTCTCACGGTAGACTTCGCATGTGAAGTCTGTAAGATTTTGTTATCGTAGAGTTCTTTGTAGAAGTCTGAAATTCAAATGAATCCAAAATTTTGAATGTTTCGCGAAAATTTTTGGGGTAAAAAAAAGGCTGATTTTTGGGGGAAAATTTACATTTACTAAACAAGATAAAACTGAGATTGCAATAGTTAATCTGGGTAAAAGAATTAAAAAATCTCCATCGCTCTGTTTCTCCTCCGAATCACCAAACGTCGTCGGAAATCTCTAAACGCTAACACTCGACACTCTTTCTCCTCTTTCGCCGTAAGTTATCGATATTCTTCCTCTATGCGGGAAAACTCCAAACTCTAATCCCATCTTTTAATTGATTCGCAGATCTGGGAATCGCAACCGTCTATTCACATCTTCAATCTACAAATTGAAGCTATTCAGTTTCTGTGTTCGTATTTCAGATGAGTTGCAGGCGGTCGGTGAAGAGAGCAATGATTCTAGATGGCGATAAAGATGAAGATGAAGATGAAGATGAAGATGAAGACGAAGACGAAGACGACGACGAAGATGAAACTCGCAGTTTAACCCAGACCTTGAGATGTCAATGCAAAGTTTTGTCAATGTGATGCACGAAAAGATTGTGTTTTGTTGTCTAAGAGGACGAGAGTTGATTGGAACACGGGTGGAAAGTTTTATTGCTCAAGTCTACATAACTCAACTCTCCACTCGAGTTCCAATCAACTCGCGTCCTCTTAGATTTGGCTTAACACAATCTTTTCGTGCATTCTCGTACTCCTTCTTCACCAGGTTGACAAAATTTTGCATTGACATCTCAGGGTGAGGGTTAGTAAGTGTGAGTTTCATCTTCATCTTCATCCTCATCATCATCTTCCTCTTAGACAACAAAACACAATCTTTTCGTGCTGGAAGATCAAAGAGCACCTGATCCTTTGGATTTCTATGAACCTTTAATTTATTTATTTTTTTATTTCTTTTGAAATGGATTGGAACTTTATTTCTTTAGTTTTATGTTAATTATCTTTAATTTCTCTTATTATGTTAATTATCTTTCGGAACCTTTGATTTCTTATTATGTTAATTATCTTTAATTTATCTTATATTGTTAATTATTATTGGAACCTTGATTTGTAAATTAAATACAAAGTTCGAAAACCGCAAAAATACAAAAAGAAATGGTCATACAAAACACCTAGATACTTCTAAAAGTAGACTTCACGAGTAGACTTCACCAAGAGATTTCGTATTCATACAGAACACCCAATTAGAGACTTCTCCAGTAGACTTCCAGCACAGACTTCCTCTATAGAAAGTGGTATAATCATTTGCATAGAACATAATCAAACTTAATTTTATGAAAGTTTCTGAAATATTAATTTATAAAGTTCATATTTGGGATAATCTTGTATTCTTTAAAAGAAATTGCATTGAGTTATTTTTTATTATTTTCCTAATTTAAATCTACGGTTTAATTACGGTTCAGACTTTGACCATGAAGTTTGGAACCGTAATTAAATGTGAAATTTTAATAAAAACCGTCAGAGCGGTGACTGTGGAGTGTATTGCCTGAAGTGCATCGAGTGTCATGCGCTTGGCATACCATTTGATCCAACCCGCTTGTGTGATAAGAACATCAAGTTCATAAGGGAGAAGCTCGCTACAGAAATATACGATGAGCTCGGCATAACGGGGACTAAGAAGCGCGGTTACGAAGGTTTGAATTTATACGACTGAGCTTCTCTTTTAACCGTATATTTTGTAATCTTGTATAGAATTTAACCGTATTTTTTGTATAATTTATCCGAATATTTTTGTATCTTGTATAAATCTGGATATTTGTATGTTGTATAATTTAACCGGATATCTAGCATAACCGTATATTTTGTATAATTTAACCGGATATTTTGTATAATTTAACCGTAGATTGTAACCACAAAAATGAATATAATCTTGTATAAATCTGCTTAAATGAAATATAACCACAAAAATCTTTTCTAGGAGACTTCAATCGCAGGCTTCTAATGGAGACTTCAATCTTAGTACAAAACCCTAGTAAGAGACTTTTGTAGGAGACTTCAATCGCATGCTTCTAATGGAGACTTCAATCTTCGTACAAAACCCTAGTAAGAGACTTCTTTAGGAGACTTCAATCGCAGACTTCTACTAGAGACTTCATCTTCGTACAAAATCCTAGTTAGAGACTCCTTTAGTAGACTTCTCATTTAGACTTCTCATAAAAAGCACGCAAAACAAAGCGGACCTTCGTGAAACGTCACTTCTTATCATTTATTACTCTTCTTCAAAACACGCAACCGACTTCTTTGAATCACTATTTTACTGAGTAGATCTAAAAACTACATTTTCATCTCTTGCTCTCTAAGGACATCCCAAATCTCTTAAAAAAAAGAAAATGTCGTACACACCAACAATCATCAAAAGAGGTTTGAAGAACCTCTTGAAGAATCCGCATGCTCACTTCACGGCAGGTAATCTCTATACAGCTTCACCAAAATTAAATTTCATGCAATCTTCTAATTTCTTACTAATTTCTTTTAGGACTTGTTGCCGATGACATATTCCATTGGTAGGGTATGCTATTTGGCCCTATTTGCACCTCTTATGAGGGAGGGATTTTCAAAGTGACTGTTCATTATCAGCCAGCGTACCCGCTGAAACCCCCACACGTAAGTTTTGATCATATTCCAATTACACAAATGGAACTTAGGGAACACACGCATGTTTAATAGTTAGTAAAACACATAGGGATAATTAGTAATAGAATATGTCCTTTTCATGTAATTGGAAATTCCTTAAATATCGTGACGGTTTGGTTAATGTAGGTTTGTTTCAACACCGCGATCTACCACCCTAATGTGGAAAATGGGAGTATCTACTTGAAGATGCTCCTACCTGAGCACTGGAGAGCCTACTATAACATTACCACATTATTTGAGGCTCTTGTGAAGATGTTGACTGAGCCAGAGTTGGGTGAAGGAGATAAGTTTGTGGATTCCGTTGCTGAAGTCTACATAACCGATCGGGACCATTTCAATGAGAGCGCACGAGAAATGTCTGAAACTTTTGCCGGAGGATCAAAGAGCAACTGATCCTTTAGATTTCTATGAAACGGAGGGGGAGGGGGTTTATGTAAATTATATCTTTGAACCTTTAGTTTATCTATTTTAATTTCTGTTGATATGGATTGGAACTTTATTTCTCTTATTATGTTAATTATGGTTCGAAACCTTTAATTTATTTATGTTAATTATCCTTCATTACTCTTATATAAGTAAAGAAGTTTTAGACTTCATCTTCGTAAAAATACAAAAAGAATTGATCATACAATTATAACCACAATACTCGATAAATTATAAAAGCTGTAGACTTCATCTTCGTACAAAACCCTAGTTTTAGACATCAATGGAAGACTTCATCTACAGACTTCCACAAGAGACTTCATCTGCGTCCTGAACATCTAGTTATAGACTTCTACTTGAGACTTCAATTACAGACTTCTTCTGGAGACTTCGTATGCGTCTTGATTTGACTTCTATGGGAGACTTCAAGAGCAGACTTCTACTTTCCTTCAACCTTGAAACTCTACGTAACAAAAAAAAAACAAAGTTCCCTTAAAAACAGAGTCCCCTCAAAGCAAAGATTTTAACTTACACAGTTAGCGCGAGTATGTCCAGATTTTGAACAACTATATTGCTTGTGAGCCTTCCGCGGTTTTGGCGTAGTCTTTCTGGCGATTTCAAGCCACGTTTGCCACCTTGACTTCTTCTGCCTTCCAGGAGGACGCCGGATGAGTGGAGGGAAAACCTTGGCAAACTCGGGCTCTTTGATATCGACGGTTTTGGGGAAAATGTTGCCTGCATACGTCGAATACAAATATTCCTTTGTGTATGACGGGCATACGAGGGCGGCAACATCCATTTTAAGCTCAGGAGCAGCAGCAATAGCATGCGAGCAAGGTATTTTCTCAACATCATACACTCCACATTCACATGTTCGATGTTGGAAATCAACGATACAATCTCTATGTCCTCCCTTCACGTGAAATCGCCAACCGTCTATGCGTTCGACAGTCATCTGGTCAGCATAATGCTGACGAATAGTTAGCAAATATTCAACTCCCTTGCTATGTTTGGTTGTGAGACTGATAGCGTCTTCTCTCCTTTTAGAAAACCATCTTCCTAGCTTCTCTCGTATGAATTCCAAAAGAAAGGGTATGGGAAATCCTCGAGCTGGCTTAAGTGCAGAGTTTATCGATTCAGCAATGTTGCTCGTTTGTATGTTGTATCGTTCTCCTGGAAAGTGAACGCGGGCCCATAGTTTCACATCTGCGTCCTCCAAGTAAGCTGCAAGATCGGGCTTCGTCTCACGTAAGGCGTCCATGTATCTGTTAAAATCATAATGCGTATATGCATACGCAGCCCCTCTGACCAAGTACATAAGTTGCTTTCCCTTGTACTTCGTGATTATGTTATTCTGTAGGTGATAATAACATATCCCTCTTGTTGCCCATGGCATAACAGTTTCAATGGCATTCTTAATCGAGGCGTGCCTGTCGGACACTATGACCAAAGGAAATTGATCAGAGACACATCCACTCAACTTAGTGAAAAACCATTGCCATGCTTCATCATTTTCAGAGTCTACAATAGCAAAAGCTAACGGGAATATTTGGAAATTCCCGTCCTGGCCGCAAGCCACTAGCATAACTCCACCATACTTCCCCGGTAGATGACACCCATCCACCACCATAACTCTTCTCAGAAACTGAAAACCGGTAATAGAGGCTCCAAGAGCCATAAACAGATATTTGAATCTGTTTTGATCATCAACCACAAGATCAGTGACAGTTCCGGGATTGGCTAGCCCGATGCGATAGAGATAAGACGGCAGCTGCTCATATCCATCTTCAGCTGTTCCCCTCACCAAGTGTTGTGCAAATATTAAAGCTCTATAGGAAGTGGTATAATTCATCTGCATACCATATTTATTCTTCATTGCAGATCTAATCATCTTCGGCGTTACTCCATCGATTGTTCCCCATTCATCATAAAACAGTTTAGCAATATATCTCGGAGCATGACGTTTGCGCAGAGAAATTCGGTCTGCAACATTGCAAGTATGATCATTTTTGTACAAGGTAACCCAAAACCTTTTTGGTTCATTTTTCACAGCCGCTCTAATCCTCCAATTGCATCCTTTCACACCGCAGATGGCTACGAACAACTTTTGTGTAGACTTATGCACTTTGAACGTGAATTTCGACATTATAGCCGTCAACCGCAGCTCGGATACAAGCGCATCCTTTGTAGGAAAACTCGCAGTCGTATAGATACCGTCTGACCATGTCATGTTGGATCTTGGGCCTTCACCAACAAAGCCACCTTCCGCAACAGGACACGTATTATCCTCATCATCATTTTCACTACCATCCTCATCCTCAACTTTCCCATACACAGTATAATCCTCAAGGTATTCTTCTTTAACCTCACCAGCATGAGATTCTTCCGCATCATCATCATCATCATCACCATCGTCGTTGACGTTAACCTCACCACCATCAGATATATCCATATCTTCGTCTTCAAACTCTTCTACATCCTGAAGGTCTTCGTCAACACTTTCACCAGCAACCTCATTGCCACTAGCCATACCAAAACGACTCGAGACGCAAAGGCGTACAGCATGCGTTTTACATAACTCAACCAAGGACCGCACTTGTCTATCATTTGAGACATGCATAGGTGGTGTAGGACAATCCGTGTCCGTTAGTTGCAACATTGAATTCGGCAACGAGTAAGTTAACTCGACGAAGTCGTTCTTGTCCAGCTCATAGTCTGCTAGTGCCATCTCAATGAGTTCACGGTGTGTACAAGAATCACTCAAGAAAAACATTCTCCCTCCTTTGGGATGATCCACCTCAAAATGCCACTTACAGTCTCTCATCACCCATTCTCCATAGACAGCAGGTACATGAACCATTTTCTGAAAAACATTTGAAACAACACAAAGGCAAACTGTTAGTTTGTTTGACAGTAGACTTCAAAGGTGAAGTCTGTTGAAAAATAATTATCAAAAATTCATAAAATCGATTTAAGATAGAATATAAGACATTGAGATGTGAAATTCATACATAAACAACAACAATAACTAATACACATGTAAAAAAATTAAAATCTTGAAAATGCAAATTATATATGATACAAATCCATTTTTTAAAAAGATAGTGCAAGAGACTTCTCGAATGAAGTCTACGCACAGACATCCTCTGTGAAGTCTAAATTTATAACCTAAACACCTAATAAGTTAAAAAAAAATATATAAAAATAATTATGCGATTAAAATAGTTCAAATTTCTAAATCATCAAAAGCCATACATAACACACATGTTAGGACAAGAAAAAAAAATTAATTACAAATAGGCTAAAATTGTATTTTTACTGAAATTATCATTAGAGACTTCACATGCGAAGTCTCTTAGTAGACTTCTTCGATGAAGTCTGCTTTGCTATCTGAAGCAGACTTCGCCCGTGAAGTCTGAAGCACGGGTCTAATTTTGCAATTGACCAGATTTTGACTTTTTGAGCAGACTTCACAGGCGAACTCTGCTACACAAGGATACTTCGTCAGAGAAGTCTATTCTAGTTTGGGGTCTAGTTTTGCAATTGACCACAGTTTTGACATTTTTAGTAGACTTCTTGTAGGAAGTCTTTTTGGTAATTAACTGTGCATGTGAAATCTATTACGTAATTAGACTTCCTCGATGAAGTCTTTTTGCCTTCAGAGACTTTTTCGGCGAAGTCTACCCATAAAGTAGGGTATAGTTTTGCAATTGACCAGAGTTGACTTTTGCACGCAGACTTCTCATGAGAAGTTTATGTAGAAAAAGGTTGCTTTTGCAATTGACCAAAAAAATTTATTTTTTAAATTCCAGAGTTACCGATGGTTGTAGACTTCATACGAGAAGTCTACCAATGGTCAATGTTTCGGAATTTCGGTCAAATGCAAAACTAACCCCTATTTCACGCAGACTTCTCAGATGAAGTCTCGATAAAAAGTCTTCGTTCCGGTCAATTGCAAAACTAACCGCCTTTTTTCGAAGACTTCACAGGAGAAGTCTTTGTACAAAGTCAGACTTAATGGTCAATTGCAAAACTAGACCCCTTGTAAGCAGACTTCGACGGTGAAGTCTAAACACCGTTTTTTGTCTTCAAAGGAGAATTTCAGACTACATCGTGATTCAATCGTGAAATATGAGACTCAAAAAGTCAATTGCAAAACTAACCCCCAGTTGACTATTGAGACTTCACCCATGAAGTCTGGCTTCTAGAAAAGCGGAGAAAAATGAAGCAAAAATTACCAAGATTCGGTTTGAGCTTGTGTGTAGCTTTTTAAACGGCCAAGAACTGATCACGCCAACAATAACCAAGCAACCCAAGCGTTATTACGCTCGAATCTTAGTAAATCGCAAGATATATGGATGGTAAATATTGAAAACGATATTATAAAGTTACATGGTTGAAATGAGAGAGGAGATCGACAAAAATGGAGCTTTTATCTCAGTTTTAAAGAATTAACATCACTTAATTCGGTTGTTTGAAGCATTGAGAGCTCAATTTTGTTTGGTAAGTGTGGTTGGGAACTATTGAAGACGATGGCATTTTCGTTATTACGTGAGAATTTTTGGGTTATTGTTTTTCAAACCCAGCTAGCAGACTTCACAGGAGAAGTCTGCGCTAGGTATTTTTGTGAAAAAAGAAGTTAGGAAAGGTATTTTAAGGCATTTTGAAAAAAAAAGGAAGAGGGGTCTAGTTTTGGAATTGACTTCAAATAAATGTCCAGTTTAGCAAGAAGCCCTAGAAAATTTCTAAATCAATATTGGAAGTTTTATCTTTTCAAGATATTAAATGTTAGTTTTATTATTTTTATAATATTTAGATAAGAAATAAATTAACTATTCATCTTTCGATGAATTTAAGTTATTGAAAAAAGAATTAATTTATTTGATTGACTTTTTTTAACTATGCTAGAAAAAGAAGACATTTCTTTTTAATTTCATTTTGGGAATATTACTATATTATTTTGTAAAATTTAGAAAAGAATAAATTAGCTATTTTTTCATTTTTTTGCTTTTCAATTGTTTTAGGTTACTTAATATACTTTTGTGATAGAAAAGTAAAATATTCCTATTTTTTTTATTTTTTCGAAAATGTTTAAAAGAAATAAAATAGGTTTTTCATATTTTTCATAATATATAGATAAATTATCATAAAATTTAGAAAAGAAATAAATTAGCTATTTTTTTCCTTTTTCAATGGCTTTAGATTACTTAACTTACATTTATGCTAAAAAATAAAATATACTATATTTTCATTTTCAAAATTTATAAAAATGAATATTTTTTGCTTTTCAATGGTTTCGGTTACTTAATATACTTTTGTGATAGAAAAGTAAAATATTCCTATTTTTTTTATTTTTTCAAAAATGTTTAAAAGAAATAAAATAGTTTTTTCATAATATATAGAAAATAGATAAATTATCATAAAATTTAGAAAAGAAATAAATTAGCTATTTTTTTCCTTTTTCAATGGCTTTAGATTACTTAATTTACATTTATGCTAAAAATAAAATATTACTATATTTTCATTTTCAAAATTTATAAAAAAGGAATAAATTAGTTTTTATTTAAGAAAATAATAAATATATATCATAAAATTTAGAAAAGTAATAAATTATAATTAATTAGCATATTCTTTCCTTATAATTAAATATTTTACATTTTTAACATTATTTACATTTTTCAACTTTCATAACTTTGATACGTGTAGAAATCTTGAATCTATTAACAAGAAAATGATAGACATTTTCTAAGGGTATAAGAAAAAAAAACCCGATATTAGAAAAATTTAATAATCATTTTAATATTAATAAGCANTTGTTGGGTATCTTCTTCAGAGGGATCGATTGGAGGTATCAGATGGCTTTGGACGCTGCAAGCAATGGTAACTTCAACACCAGGTATCCCGAGGACGCTTATGTGTTAATTGAGAATCTGGAGTCAAGCAACAGTACCAAGAATGCAGATTTTGAGAGGAAGAAGCAGAACGGTAATGCTAATGGTTTGCAGATTGCTGAGGTACATGCGAAGCTGGATTCGGTTCACAATCTGTTGATGGGTAAGCAGCAGAAGGCAGTGCATTTTGCTGAAGAAGTCGAGAACGTCGATGAAAGTAAAGCAGAGGATGTCAACTACATAGGTGGTAATGGATTTCAGAGCGGCTTCAATAACAACTCTCAGAGAGGAGGATTCGAATATGATATTAAGTCTTCGAATTTCGGAGCAAGCTCCTTCGCTCAAAAGCCATTTCAGAACAGTGGGTACACTCGCACCTATGGGAATTCATCCTACCAGGCACCACCTCTCAAGACTCAGGAAAGCAAAATTGAGATTATGCTTGAACAGATTCTTGAGGGGCAGCAAAACATGACGGTTGATTTCAATGGAAAGATGGATGCTTTGTACACTGATCTGAATGAAAAAATCGAAGCTCTGAACATCAATCAGAAGAAGTTGGAAACTCAAGTTGCTCAGACTGCGGAAACTGTTAAGAGACAAGATGGTTTCCTTCCGGGAAAAACGGTGAATCCGAGAGAACACGTTCATGCCATTACTCTGGGAAGTGGAAGAGAAGTTGCTCCAGGGTTGAAGAAGACTTACTCGCCTAAGCAGCTCATTGATCTTGCTACAGATGACGACGATGAGATTTCCTGAAACTTCCCCAGTATCGATCGATACCCCCCTGTATCGGTCGATACCCCCCTTCATCGATCGTTACCTGTTCAGAGTTCTACAGAACCTGTCACGAAACCAAAGGCATCGATCGATACCCCCTTGTATCGATCGATACCCATCCAAAGGTCGATCAGAAGCAGACAACATGACACGTTGGGAGAATCTATGTACCAAAAGTTCCTTTCCCTCGACCTCCCATAAAGTCTAAGCAAGAAATAGAAGAAGCCAGATGTATGGCCGTAATGGACAAAGTCCTGATTGAAGTCCCCCTGATTGATGGAGTCAACCTCTCACCAGCTCTGAGGAGGTATGCTAAGAGGATGGTTACCAATGGTGTGAGTCCTGAGGAAGCAGCTCTGCTCACAAAGGACATCAGTGAAATTCTCCGGAAAAAGACAGTTTCAAGGAAAAAGAAGAAGGTGAAAATCTTTGAACATGTCAGTGCTATGATTCAGAGTAGGATTCCAGAGAAGCTACCTGATCCAGGAAGCTTTGTACTAGACTGTTCCATCTCAACTAAAAGGTTCCCTCATTCTCTCTGTGATCTTGGCTCTAGCATTAACCTGATGCCTCTTTCTATTGCTGAAAACCTTGGGATGACCGATTTCGCTCCAACAAAGATCTCTCTCATTTTAGCTGATAGATCCAAAAGGTTTCCCGAAGGTGTCTTAGAAGATGTTCCACTAATGATCGAAGGCTGTATAATTCCCACAAACTTTGTGATTTGAAATATATTGAAGAACCTCAGGATCCTCTTATTTTGGGAAGATCATTTTTGGCAACAGCTGGTGCCATCATTGATGTGAGAAAAGGACATATAGAGCTTGATTTGGGTGATGAAGTCATGAGCTTTAACATGGACAAGCTGAGGAGGAGATCCACCATTGATGGACAGACCTTTTCTGTAGAGATATCCATTGATGAGGACCCAAACACAGAGCTTTCACAAGACATTACTGCTGGCTATGTCAAAGTGTTGGATGCTACTAAGCAAATGAGCAAGCTGGTTGTTCAAGACGATTTGGTTAAGAGCTCTGAAAAGAGTGATGTACTTAAGGAATGGAGTGAGGAGTCTCTTTTTAGTACTACTAGGCTCGAGGAAGAAGCTCCAATTAATGCCAGACTGCTGGAAAATGATGTCTTTACATTGGAGGCAAGGATTGCAAAGCTAAACTACAGAAAAAGTGGTGAGATTCGTGTTTCAAACATTGCGTCGGTCGACGCAGCATTACGCCCACCGGCTGATTCCAAGCAAAAACCTCCACCTCTCACACGCCAAACACCTCGGAGAAAGCAAAGGTACGCACCTTCTTTTTCTAATTCCAAACCACCTAATGTCATCAATCATATATTGCCATCTACTTCACACTTAAGCAAGCCGCGAGACTCTCGTCGAGCGCTTGTTGTTTCTTTTGATGACTGTGCAGGAAAACGAAGTATCCCACCCAATCTTCCATCCCGCCCTGACGCTGTTCCTCACTTCCTTGGTCGACCACATGCAGTTCATGCTTACACACCACCTTGGATGCAACGTCTGTCACAGATGCATTCACTACCTCTTCGCAAACCACCCAACGCCTGAGCCCCGACACGATCAAGCTAATGACATTAAACAAGCGCTTAGTGGGAGGCAACCCACTGGGGAGTCTAAACATACGTTTTTATTTTGATTTTTTGTTTTGTTTTTGTCTTGTGTCTTCACGTGAACCAGGTCCAGACGACGAGCATCGATCGACACTCCTTAGTATCGATCGATACCGAGGCCCAAAGCGAATTGTGCTGTTACACTGAGCATCAATCGATACCCCCTCAGTATCGATCGATACCCATCATTTTCCCACGGTACTTTCGAGCCAGCTTTTCACCATTCTATTTTTGTGTTTTCTTTTGCTTCCTCTAGACTAGATAACACTGGGGACAGTGTTGTTTAAGTCTGGGGGAGGTAGTTACTGACGTTGTATTTGTTTTTATTAGAGTCAGCCCTTTTGAGTCAAATTTTTGTTTATTGAGTCAAAACCTGTTGGAGATTATGAACCTTTGCTTGATTTCAGTGTTTGTCTTTAAGTAACCATTGTCACAGAATCAGCTCTAAGATCGACTAATGAAAAATCCAAAGGCTAACCAGTTGACCAGGAAACACCCATGTCTCCAGCAAATTTCTTCTAAATCCTGAGCCAATTTTGCACTTCATTCCTGAGGTTGGTATTCACTGAACTTGATTCATCATTCATATCTGACAAAGGAACCCATGTGCTTGAAAATTATGGTATACCTATCCCTTGACACACATTGATGCATGAAAAGATTGAAATGATTTCCACCTAGTAGAGGGCTAGGAACACTTCCTGTGATCCCATTTTTCTACTTGGATAAGGAATGATCACACAAAGGTCTAAAGCGAGGGATAGGAACATTTCCAGAGACCCCGTTATTCGTCTAAGACCTTTGATACTTTGAGAGGGGAGAACCGGGGATTTGGTGGCAAACACCATCAATACTCGCGTCTCAAACCTTGATTTGTATATGCAAAGCTTAAAGAAAAAAAAATAAAGAAATTAAGAAAACATAAAAAGAAATAAGTCTGGGGGAGAGGAAAATAATACCAAAAGTATGCAATTTGGGTGGTTCTTTAGTCATGATATCGTATGAGAAAGAATCTAGAAGGTTCCTGAACATCAACAACAGTGATGAAACTAAAATGAAGAATTTAGTATGTTTGATGCTGTGAGGTAATGTGTAGATAATGGGAAACTGCGATTGTCTACGGAGAAGTACATGGCGGTCCGATCTGAGATTGTTTGGGTGACAACTGGAAGCTTGGAAAAAGGGTTACTACTATGTCTCAAGTAAAGGTGAGTCTCCGTGTTTTCAAACCTCTTTCTCTGTTTGGTTCTCTGTTTGCTTGAGGGCAAGCAAAGACTAAGTCTGGGAGAGTTGATATATCATGGTTTTTACCCACTTTTAACCATAATATAAGTCCTTTTTGTTGAGTCTTTTCATAGTTTTAGAGTCTTTCAGGTTCTTTTCAAGCTATAGGCACATATGGAGCTAAATTGGAGTATTTGGAAGCTTTTGAAGTAATCTGGAGCTGAAGCCGTTCGGGAACAAGTCTAGCATCGATTGACACATGAGAAGCATCGATCGACACCTTCCCTTCTGGAGAGACACGACCATAGATCCTAGCATCGATCGATACCATTTATGGTATCGGTCGATACCAGTGATCAGATCGCAAACAGAACCCGAAGATAAACCAGAAGCTTTCCTTATTTCAAGATAACTCCAAAACGTTTTGATTATCTATATAATTAGGTTTTTGAGCCTCTTAGAAGACATACTGGATTTTGAGGAGATAGAATTATTCTGCACTTGAGTTTTTGGAGTAGAATTCTTGAACCTCTTTGTATTTCTTGCTCTATTCAGTTTTATTATATATGATATCTATTCTATTCATGATGTTTGCCTCTATTATCATGTCTGAGTAGATTCCCTGTTAGGATTAGGGATTAATCTATAGAGATTAATCCCTAATCTGATGACTTATTAGATCTGAATTAATTGTTAGGGATTAATCTATAGAGCTTTTCACCTAGACTTGAGATTAATGCTTATTCTAGCCTCGTGAACTAGAATCTGATTTTAGGTTGTTTGATTGGCACGAAAGTGTGATTGATTGCCTGATCTAGTGTTTGGTGAGCAAAAGCCATATTCGCAAAGAAATTTGGTTTAGGGATTTTGTGAACAATTGAACTTGACCATTAATGCTTGTTTAAATTCATAGAATTTGCAAAGAAATTTGGAATTCTAGGTTTAGACATAGATAGTTTTCGCAACGACAGTTGGTTTACTTTACATATGTGTTTCAAGTTTGAGAGCGGAGCTTAATTTATTCCTGACAATTGATTTGATTTGATAATTCTGATTTGC
>SMJT01000060.1:32835-92925 GCA_004349715.1 Crucihimalaya himalaica | reverse complement strand
TATAGGAAGTGGTATAATTCATCTGCATTACCTATTTATTCTTCATTTGCAGATCATGATTATCTTCCGGCGTTACACTCCTTATCGATTGTCCTCCATTCATCATAAAACAGTTTAGCAAATATATCTCGGAGCTATGACGTTTGCGAAGAGTAAATTCACGTGCTGCCACATTGCAAGTATGATCTTTTTTGTACAAAGGTAACCTCAAAACCTTTTTGGTTCGTTTTTCTCACAGCCGCTCCTAAACCTCCAAATTGCATCCTTTCACACCGCAGAAATGGGCTACGAAACAACTTTTGTGTAGACTTATGCACTTTGAACAGTGAATTCGAACATTATAGCCATCAACCGCAGCTCGCGGTAACAAGCGCATCCTTTGTAGAAAAACTCGCAGTCGTATAGATACCGTCTGACCAATGTCATGTTGGATCTTGGGCCTTCACCAACAAACCTTCCGCAACAAAACACGTACTATCTATCATCATCATTTTCACTACCATCCTCATCCTCAACTTTCCCATACAGTATAATTCCTCAAGGTATTCTTCTTTAACCTCACCAGCATGAGATTCTTCCGCATCACATCATCATCTCATCATCATTCATCACCATCTCGTAACGTTAACCTTCTCCACCCATTCAGATATATCCATATCTTCGTCTTCAAATCTTCTACATCCCTGAAGGTCTTCGTCAACACTTTCCACCAGCAAACCTCATTGCCACTAGCCATACCAAAAAGACCTCGAGACGCAAAGGCGTACAGCATGCGTTTTTACATAACTCTACCAAGGACCGCACTTGTCTATCATTTGAGACATGCATTAGGTGGTGTAGGACAATCTTGTTTCGTTTTAGTTACAACACTGAATTCAGGCAACGAGTAAGTTAACTCGACGAAGTCGTTCTTGTCCAGCTCATAGTC
This sequence comes from Crucihimalaya himalaica, assembly GCA_004349715.1. Taxonomy (NCBI): domain Eukaryota; kingdom Viridiplantae; phylum Streptophyta; class Magnoliopsida; order Brassicales; family Brassicaceae; genus Crucihimalaya; species Crucihimalaya himalaica. The sequence goes on along the minus strand of SMJT01000060.1, from coordinate 91,997 downwards.
TGCTAGTGCCATCGAATGAGTTCACGGTGTGTACAAGAATCACTCAAGAAAAACATTCTCCCTCCTTTGGGATGATCCACGTCAAAATCCACTTACAGTCTCTCATCACCATCTCCAATAGACAGCAGGTACATGAACCATTTTCTGAAAAAACATTTGAAACAACACAAAGGCAACTGTTAGTTTATTTGACAGTAGACTTCAAGGTGAAGTCTATTGAAAAATAATTATCAGAAATTCATAAAATCGATTTAAGATAGAATATAAGACATTGAGATGTGAAATTCATACAAAAACAATAACAATAACTAATAACACCATTGCAAAAAATTTAAAATCTCGAAAATGCAAATATATATATGATACAAATCCATTTTTTAAAAAGATAGTGCAAGAGACTTCTTCAAACGAAGTCTACACACAAACATCCTCTTGTGAAGTCTAAATTTATAACCTAAACACCTATATAGATTCAGAAAAAATATAAAAAATAATTATGCGATTAAAATAGTTCAAATTTCTAAAACATCAAAAGCCATACGTAACACACATGTTAGGACAAGAAAAAAAAAACTGATTACAAATAGGCTAAAATTGCATTTTTACTAAAATTAATCATTAGAGACTTCAGAGGCGAAGTCTCTTAGTATACTTCTTCGATGAAGTCTGCTTTGCTATCTGAAGCAGACTTCGCCCTGTGAAGTCTAAATTTATAATCTAACACCTAATAAGTTCAGAAAAAATATATAAAAATAATTATGCGAATTAAAAATAGTTCCAAATTTCTAAAACATCAAAAGCCGTACGTAGCACACATGTTAGGACAAGAAAAAAAAAACTAAATTACAAATAGGCTAAAATTGCATTTTTACTAAAATTATCATTAGACTTCTTTCGGTGAAGTCTGCTCTGCTATCTGAAGCAGACTTCGCTGTCAAGTCTGAAGCACGGGTCTAATTTTGCAATTGACCAGATTTTGACTCTTTGAGCAGACTTCACAGGCGAAGTCTGCTACACAAGGAGATTTCGTCAGAGAAGTCTATACCAGTTTGGGTCTAGTTTTGCAATTGACCACAGTTTTGACTTTTTTAGTAGACTTCATCTAGGAAGTCTTTTTGGTAATAGACTTCATCTAGGAAGTCTTTTTGGTAATAGACTTCGTCTAGGAAGTCTATTACGTAATTAGACTTCCTCGATGAAGTCTTTTTGCCTTCAGAGACTTCTTCGGCAAAGTCTTACCCATAAAGTAGGGTATAGTTTTGCAATTGACCAGAGTTTGACTTTTAAATGAGACTCGATCTTTGTCTGAGAAGTCTATGTAGAAAAAGTGTTACTTTTGCAATTGACCAAAAAAAAATTATTTTTTAAATTCCAGAGTTACCGATGGTTGTTTAGACTTCATACGAGAAGTCTACCAATAGTCAATGTTTCGGAATTTTGGTCAAATGCAAAACTAACCCCTTTTTCACGCAGACTTCTCAGATGAAGTCTCGATAAAAAGTCTTCGTTCCGGTCAATTGCAAAACTAACCGCCTTTTTCGCATACTTCACAGAAGAAGTCTTTGTACAAAGTCAGAACTTAACGGTCAATTGCAAAACTAGACTCCTTGTAACCAGACTTCGACGGTGAAGTCTAAACACCGTTTTTTGTTTTCAAAGGAGAACTTCAGACTTCATCGTGGTTCAATCGTGAAGTCTGAGACCCAAAAAGTCAATTGCAAAACTAACCCCCAGTTGACTATTGAGACTTCACCCATGAAGTCTGCCTTCTGGAAAATCGGAGAAAATGAAGCAAAAATTACCAAGATTCGGTTTGAGTTTGTGTTTAGCTTCTTAAACGGCCAAGAACTGATCACGCCAACAATACCCAAGCAACTCAAGCGTTATTATGCTCGAATCTTAGTAAATCGCAAGATATATGGATGGTAAATATTGAAAACGATATTATAGAGTTAAATGGTTGAAATGAGAGAGGAGATCGACAAAAATGGAGCTTTTAACTCAGTTTTAAAGCATTAACATCACTTAATTCGGTTGTTTGAAGCATTGAGAGCTCAATTTTGTTTGGTAAGTGTGGTTGGGAACTATTGAAGACGATGGCATTTTCGTTATTACGTGAGAATCTTTGGGTTATTGTTTTTCAAACCCAGCTACCAGAACTCACAGGAGAAGTCTACGCTAGGTATTTTTGTGAAAAAAGAAGCCGGGAAGGGTATTTTAAGGCATTTTGAAAAGAAAAGGAAGAGGGGTCTAGTTTTGGAATTGACTTCAAATAAGGGTCTAGTTTAGCAAGAAGCCCTATAATGTTTTATCAAGATCATAAAGTTGAAGGTATGATGGTGTTTATCAAGAAAAGTGTTTTGTTTGTTGAGAAAATATGAGAGTACTTATTTGTTTATATAAAATTCAATATTTTGCAATTCTTTTTTCTTTAGAATTAGAAATTTTCTTAATTATGTAATTTTTTTTTAAATAATATTTATATTTTCTTTATAGATTTTATTGTCCTAATTGTTTTATAGAAATTATAATTTTTATTTTCCTTTTTGTATATTTCCTTATAATAATTTTTGACATTTTTAAATCTAAATTGTTGGATATGACACGTGTCACGATCTCGTGAGTTAGTAACTTTGAAAACTCTAATTTATTTATCTTGAATCCTTGGATATGACACGTGCCATGATGTGCTCAAAACTAATACCCTAAAAGTATCTAAGCAGTCGCTATAGTACTCTAGGGGTCGAACCACAAAGACTCAAGATAACACTCAATAGATTTCAGAAATAAGAACTAAGCTAAGCAGAATAGATGGAATTAAAAATGACAAAAGAAAGTAAATCAAGGATATAAAATCAATGGTGGAAAAGCTAGGCTTAGGGAAACTTGCAGGCAAATCAGAATTATCAAATCAAATCAATCGTCAGGAATAAATTAAGCTCCGCTTTCAAACTTGAAACACAGATGTAAAGTAAACCAACTTTCGTTGCGAAAACTATCTATGTCTAAACCTAGAATTCCAAATTCCTTTGCAAATTCATAGAATTTAAACAAGCATTAAAGCTCAAGTTCAATTGTTCACAAAATCCCTAAACCAAATTCCTTTGCGAATAGGGCTTTTGCTCACCAAACACTAGATCAGGCAAATCAATCACACTTCCGTGCCAATTAACAACCTACAGTCAGATTTTAGTTCGCGAGGCTAAAATCAGCATTAAACTCAAGTCTAGGTGAAAAGCTCTATAGATTATTCCCTAAAAATCAATTCAGATCTAACAATTCATCAAATACCTTTAAGTAACCCTAATCCTAACAAGGGATCTACTCAGACATGGTGCAAGCAATAGACAACATGAATAGAATAGATATCATAGTATTAAAATAAGAATAACAAAAAGGTTCAAGAATTCTTCTCCAAAATACTCGATTGTCTAAGAACTTCTCTCTCCAGAAATCACTCAAGGTAAAAACAGATCCAAGATGCCACTATGGTGGCTCAAAAACCTAATTATATTCCTTCCAAAACGTTTTGGAATCCCATTAGAGAAATAAGGAAAGCTTCTTAATAAATCTTCGAGCTTCTTCACGTTCTGGTCGCTGGCATCGACCGATACTATAAGTGGTATCAATCGATGCTTGGTGTTTTGGTCGTGGGACTCTTAAACGATGGGTGTCGATCGATGCTTCTCAGTGTCAATCGATGCTGATCTTGTTCCCGAACGGCATCAGCTCCAGATTGCTTCAAAAAGCTTCCAAATCTTCCAATTGGCTCCATATGCGTCCGTAGCTGGAAAAGAACCTGAAAGACTCTAAAACTAAAAGAAAGACTCAACAAAAGGACTTATATCATGGCTAAAAACGGGTAAAAACCATGATATATCATGCCACGATCTCGTGAGTTAGTGACTTTGAAAACTCTAATTTATTTAATAAGATTTTATTTTTCTTTTTGTATAGTTTATTTATAATAATTTTTGACTTTTTTTTAACGTTGACACGTGTCGAAATCTTGAATCGAATAACATGACACGTGTCACCATCCTATGAGTTACTAACTTTTTAAAACTCTCTTTTATATAATAAGATAGATGTGTTTGTATCATATTTATTTTATATTTTCGAGATTTTAGTCTTTTTCATGCGTATTAGTTATTGTTGTTGTTTATGTATGTGTTTCACATCTCAATGTGTTATAATCAATCTTAAATCGATTTTATGAAATTTTGATAATTATTTATTAAGAGATTTAACCTTTGAAGTCTCTAATGAGACTTCATATGAGAAGTCTGTTGAAAGACTACTTCCGATAAGTTTGATAAGTTTCATATGATGATCTTAGTAAAAAATGAAATTTAGCTTATTTGTAATTAGTTAATTTTTTTCTTGTCCGAAAATGTGTGTTATGTATGACCTTCGATGTTGTATAAGTTTGAACTATTTTTATCACATAGTTTTTTTTATTTCATTTTCCTTTACTTATTAGGTATTTAGCTTATATATTACATCTCAATGTGCTAAACTGGTCATAATTATGTGGCTCAAGGCATTTTTATATGTATTTTTGATACTTAAGATTTTCAAGATTAAGAGTCAGTAGATGTGTCGGAATCTGGAAGTGAAGTCTTCTTTCCAAGTCTCAGTGTGAAGTCTCCATCTAAAGACTCCTTTAACGAACACTACTATCTGCCTAACTAATTATGATTTGTTTTTTGTTGTTGTTGTTGTTCCACTTTGCATTTCACAAGAACAAGAACAAGGTTCTCTCTAAGGACTTTGCAATTTTATGTTTGTTAAATTAAGATTTAATGTATAATTTAATAGATTTCGAAAGAATTACGTTTTTGTCAATATAACTTTTATTAATAGGAAATATCCATCGTACAAGAGATTAACAATCCAAGAAGGAGGATTACAATGGTTTGCTCTTAAATCTACAACATCATATGCAAGAATTTAAAAGCTATGAGAATCCAAAAACGTCTTGGTGTGAAGTCTTAAAACGAAGTCTTGGTGTGAAGTCTCAATGTAAATCTAGATCTGTAAAAATAAAGGAAAAAACAAGATTTCTATACACACACAAAGATAACACGAAGAAACCTAGATAAATCAACAAAAATTTAAGAAATCATACTCGACATAAACTGTTAGACTTCAACTTGAAATTCATTATGAAGCCTCTAGATGAAATTCTAAAAAATATATCAAAATACACAGACAATTGAAGATTCAGATCTGAACTTTTTTTTGAAACATAAAATGTTGTATGAATCTAAAGAATAAACGAACTTAACTATTTTCTGATGGTGTTACGCCTCAGATCCGTAACAAACATAAAAACATAAGTTAGTAGGATGAAGACGCCGGTAAAAAAAATACAATAATAATTAATGAGCTAGTTGTTGGTCAGATCTGAGGATGAAAAGAGTAACACTTTTGAGGAGAGATTAATAGTGACGAAAAGAGAGAAAGAACAAGAAAAGCGAAGGCTTATCGATGACGGTACGGTGGAGCGGCGTCATAGGTGGAGAGATCCTTACTAATTTACAAAGGTTTTAGAGAGAGAGAGGGATAGTGCTTTCTCATTTTATAGAGAAAGAGAGAGGTCTGAGAAGAATTGAGAAAATTGAGTTTATATATGGGTGGTAAAACTAGGGTTATGTCTAAAATTTCTCGTTTTAACACATCATCGAAGTCTCCTTTCAGTACTTAAATCTTTTAAATTAGAAAATAATAAAGAATAATGTCATTGCAAATCCGTATACATAAATTAAGTTTATCCAAATATGAATTTTATAAATTAAAATTTCATAATATTAAAGCATGTAAAGTTAATTAAATTATAGAAAACCCAAAACCAAACAAAGACTTCACAAGCGAAGTCTCAGAAATTTTTTGAAAGTTTTTGAAATTTCATACTTCAACTTTAAAATTTCAGGCTTCATCTTTGAAATTTCAGACTTCACCTTAAAAATTTTCAGACTACTATGAGACTTCGTTTATGAAGTCTCAGCTCCACGAAGATTAGAATTGTAGGTGTGATTTTGTTTTTTGTTTGTAAATAAGGAGATCAACTTAATTTCCTACCCTTTGAATATAATTTTGCATTTGTTTCAATTTGGGGTCTAGTTTTGCATTTAAATACAATTTTCGTTATAGTTTTAGCAATTCCTCTGTATTAGATTGTGATGTTTACACTTCAATTACAAGATTATGTTTAAAAAGTATGATCTAACTGTAGAACTAGGGTTTGATTTGATAATTTTGGTACATCAGTGAAGTAGCGAACCAAACCATCTCATATTCAGTTCTGTTAATTACGTTCAGTGTTTTTTTATCAGAAATTAAGCAGTCTCTTGTTAGATATCAAGTTTTAGATTGCATATTGTTTTATGTTCTGTGTATCTATCTGTTACTTACTATTACTATTCTATTCTAATGAAAACAGGCTTTGGACAAGACTAGATTGGAGTCCTTGACTGACAAGAGCAAGCTCGATGGTCAGCCCGATTTGTTCGTTCATATCTTTCCCGACAAAAGCATGTAAGTGTAATTTACATGAACCCTAAGATCGTTTAAGCAACATGATTAATCACATGATAGAATTATAGAGGGTTAGCAGAGTACCTCCATTCATTGTAGTCGAGATTTCTTGATGAACGGTTTCTTGAAATCCTGATCTTTTAGTTTAGGAGATTAGGTTTCTCTCCCCTTGCCTATGAATTATTCTCTATGTGTTGTTTTTCTGAGACTCTTTTTGGGATGCCTTTATGATGGACTAAAGGCATATATATATAGGCGGAGAGAGGACCTAATTCTTCTTTAGGGTTTCCATAAGATTTAATCTCAACCGTCCATTAAAGTAGAGATTGATTAGGAAAAACTCCTTTAGTACCAATTTATTTGGTTACCAAATATATTAAGAAATAACATTATTCTAATAAAAAACGCGTAACTATAAGACCACATAATAGGAAAAGGAAATTATTCCTTACGGTCTCCCACTAAGTCGTTAGTAAAACCCATTAATATTTTCTTTTTAGGAATCATAAGGCTGGCATAATATGTTATAACTTGATTTCTTTCATTTGGTCATCTTGGCTAATCTTGTAATCAATTGGAGTCATGGCGGTCGCACATCATTATGCAACATGATCCCTTCCATGTACTACTTAACTTACTACTTTCATAGTTAAACCATAACATAAGTAGGAGTTATCATAATGGTCCCTTTAATGTCTTTAAATAAAGACTCATTCTGTTATCATATTTCCAACAACGATAATGTGTGTGCACATTGGAAAACAAAATATAAAAGATGTAAAAGTCATATGAAGATCAAATAAATTTCAAATATAGGCTAATCAAAACAAACACCATAATTAGGAACTATCCTCAAGACCCATACTTTCAGCATGCTTTTTGAAAGTTTTAGGAGGTGGTCCTTTCGTAAATATGTCTGCAATCATAAGTTCAGTGCCTATGTGTTCAATGACAATCTTTCCTCTTTTGACATCTTGCTTTAATGATAGATATTTAAGGTCCATATGCTTGGCTCCCTTAGATATCTTACCATGCTTAGAGAAGAAGATTGTAGTTCGATTGTAGTTCGATTGTCACAGTACAGACTTAGAGGCTTGTTAACAAAACTCAATGCCCCAAACTCAAAGACGAAGTTTCGCAACCATGCTCCTTGAATGGAAGCCTCATAACATGCCACATACTTAGCCTCCATATTGGAAGTTCGTCCGTCTCAGGATCACGCTTAATAGAAAAGAATAGTAATTAATATATTAAAAAATTAAGTATGATAAAATATATAAAACATTAAAGATTTACCATACTTTCGTGTTTTCGCGTGTAAGACATCGAACCATAAGTATGTTTAGCTATTCTGTTGGTTTTGCTACGTTCCTTGTGCGCCTCATTTTCCCAATAGGCTAATAAACCAATCCAAACAGTTTGCCGCATCCTAGACGGCTTGTCCTTCCCCTTTTCCCACCTCCTCTTCCACTCATACACGCCATCCTTTAACCATTTCAAACAAAGGTTCTCGAATTTCACTCGAACTTCAATAGTTAACTCTTACTCCCAATAATAGTTTTGCTGAAATAATCAAACATCAATAAATGAAAATTTATTTATACATACAGAAATTTAAAACAAATGAAAAATAAAAATCTACTGACCACAAATATGCTTTAAACCAACGTTCCTTAACTTCTCCGAAAACTTTTGTGTAATTTGAAAACGGGTGAGGGAAATCGCTCTCCATGATCTTTTTCATAGATTTGTGATATCAGAATTAAATTGGTACCTAATGACATAATGAATATAAATGAGTTCGTTACATTAAATATTTAATAATATAATATATGGAAAAATTAATAATTTTTAAAACTTACCAACCGCTCCCGTCCATTCTTGTGTCGAAGTAAAAGATCTTTCCAGTAAGGTAAATCCCAGAAAATTCTTTGCTTATGCCAGTTATGATGCCCTCCATATCCATTAATCCTAACATGAACTTTACCCCAGCAAGCTGTAGTACGTTCAAAAATCTCGGAATTGATGCAGAATGGAATCTTTGTCATACGCAGCAGGTGGACATCACATACAACCCTATTATTCTTGAACAACGTCTTACTTCTTCTCTAGAGGTGGTTGCGTCTAAAAAAACGACATTGACAACCGAACCAACTCGTTTTCTGACCATGCTTTAACTGGAATGCATCTGTATTACCTTGACCATATCGACATGATAATCTTCCGTGGGTTGTCCAACCAAACAACATTCCATATACCAGAAAATCACTAATAGTCCACAACAATACAGCCCGCATCTTGAAACTATTTCTGCTTGAGACATCATATACACTAATTCCTTTAGACCATAACATTTGTATGCAATTAAAGGCAGTGAAAATATGTCAAGAGATCTTCGAGAATGATTTTTTCCAAGTACCAAAATAGAAAGGAATATGAATTCTCACTTCATACACAATGCTGGTGGAAGATTGTATGGAGTGACTGTATCTGACCATAACGAATATTTCCTACCAGACTTCCCAAACAGAAAGAAACCATCAGTGCATAAACCCAAATATACATTTCTTGTTTCACTCGCAAAATCTGGATTCAAAGAAGGAAAATGCTTCCAAGCTCCAACATAAGAAGGATGTGAAATTTCCCCGTTGAAGGCATGTTCTGCATGCCATCTCATCGACGCAACTGTCCTCTTTGACTGATACAACCTCTTCAGCCTATCAGACAAAGGCAAATACCACATACGCTTAAATGGAATTTTGGTTCTTTTGCTCGTTACTTAAAATTGTTCCTTCCCACAAAAACTGCAATGAATCAAATTTGCAGTTTCCCTTTAGAATATCATGCAATCCTTCCGACACATGTCAATCATTTGATATTTAAATCCAAAACCGGAAACCAATTTCTGAATTGCGTAGTATGAAGCTGGTGCCAAATTATCTTCCAGTAGATAATCCTTGGAAAAATCAGCCCATGCATCGATGCAATCCTCACTCAAGTTGTAATCCGTCTTTATATTCATCATTGTCATTGCAGCTGATAACGGCGAATGCCCCTCTTTGCAACCAAGATATATCAAATTTTTTGCACATCTAACATTTCAAAAATCCTTCTGGATTCTAAATTGGGTTCCTCCTAAACATTGGTATTAGCAATGGTTTCATGAAACTCTTCTCTACGAATTCCCTCTACGACATTTTCTTCTATGTTGGCACTGCTACCATAATCTCTACTATTATCTTATTCTGGTCTTATGCGTTCACGCCTTTTATCTACACAACTAGGTCCAAATCTTAGATCTTCTACATGTGAAAACCAAACATACAATCTCGGTGTAAAACCTCTCCAAAATAAGTGATTCCAAACTCTTTGCTTGTCTAAGAAACGATTATTTTGACATTTAATACAAGGACAAGACATAATACCTTTTGTACGTGTCATTTCTTGATTCCAAGCATACTGCATGAACTCCGATAACCTTTCTTTCTATTCACGTCGAATATCGCCCGTTTCTTCGTCTAAATGTCAATACATCCACTCTCTAACTTTATAAATGTTATGAGAAGCCATATTGATTTTTTTTTTCTTTTTTTGAAAAATATCTAGGAAATATTTAGAAAATTTTTCAGTTTTTTTTCCTATATCTCTTGGTGCTGTAGAGGAAAGAACGAGCTCCGGTGTATATAAGAAATTTTTCCAACGACCGGTGTGGTCAGAAATTAGTCGAAAAACTTTTCTGGCGAATTTCCGACCACTGGTCGTCGGAAATTTCTCGGTAATTCCTACGAAAATTATATGTTCAGTGGCTTTCTTTTCCACGCGCTTACCTAAATTTTCTGACTGTATTCCGACAAAATAGGTTGGTCCAAAAATCTTTCAATTTCTGACCACCTTTTCCGATGACTTTCCGTTGAAAATATGGTGGTCAAAAATTTTCAAATATTTCTGACTAATTTCCTACCACCAAATCCGTTTTAAACGGTTGTCAAAAATCACCTTGTTTTCTTATAGTGATTAAAGGATAAATATGAGTCTAAGAAGGAGAGAAAAAAAGTAAAAGAGTAGCTATCAAGCGTAGTCAGTCGCAAAAATTATGTGAATTATGTACCTTGTTGGCATGTTTAACTTTTAATTCAGAAATTGGTAATATTTAAACTTGAATGATGTTTATTATGTACCTTATCCATGTGAAATTGCAATAATATGAACTTTGTGATTTATATGGGTTTAAAGTTTAACATCTTTGCCCACAAATATGCAGAGTAGTGTTAACAACTGGGACCATGAGCCAAGTGTTGTCATGGTGGATCCAACCAAATCAGATGTGGAGTTCGAGAAAGCGAAATGGGAAACAGAGCTTGAAGGAGAAAGCAACATCGCTCATGGTTAAGAAATTGAATGATCAACTAGGAAAGAAGAGCAAACTGTTTGCTCTGGTATAGAGACTATAATATCGGTTAACCCGGTTGCATGCAACAATGGCCATAAATCTTTTGATTCTATTGACAAGGACAATAAAAACAAGCTGATTGAGTTTTTGAAGACTTGCCTGTAAGTCGCACTTTCTCACAGTTTTAAACCAAGCTTATGTGACTTGATTTTGAATGTGTGTGTGACTTCATTTTGCAGAGAGACAAAGAAGAAGGACCCCCCAAGAAAGACTCAACCACATTCTGGTACCGCACGCTACGAACTCCCACAAAATGGCTTAGGGACCTGGTGAGAATTCGTATGTTAAGTCTTAGAGTGAAGTCTCAGATTGAAGTCTGAGACTTCAGTCTGGGACTTCATGATCAGAATTCAGTTTGAGACTTCATGCTCAGGCTTCAGTTTGAGACTTCATGCTCAGGCTTCAGTTTGAGACTTCATGCTCAGGCTTCAGTTTGAGACTTCATGTGCAGACTTATTTTTTTTTCTTTAATTGTAAGCTTCCTTTACCATAACTAATTATTTTCTAACTACAACATATTGATGCTGAAATCAATCTACTGAGACAGCAGTTCACGAAGCATCCAGAATGGTTTAAGAGGGACATGATATGCTTCTGGATCACTTAGTAGACTTCGTCTAGTGAAAGACTTCATCCGAAACGTCTCATATGATAATTTTAGTAAAAATGAGATTTTACTTTATTTATAATTAGTTTTTTTTATTTTCTTGTGATGCGGAAATCGAAGCCAGACCAAACAATGCCCACGTTCCTCCACGTACCGCCCACGTTCGTCCACGTACCGCCCATGTTCCGCCCACGTACCAGACATGTCCACAGAACCCTTCAGATCGCACGTCAAAACGAAGATTTTTGTTGTACCATCTTCGAGATTCACTAACAAAATGACTATTTAAGACGATCCATCGAGTTACTTCTAAAGACGAATGAGCCAAACCGCCAAACGACCAGGAGTACTCACCCGCGGACGCTATAATAGACCACAAGCTGTCCAACGACAAAACCACTCGTCTATTAGAGATATCCTTGAAGTTTCACTGCCAAAAACCCAAGATATGAAGATCCAACGAGCCAAAATACATCTAAAACGATCTCAATTTGAAGATGGTCCAAAAATTATGCAAACCTCGGATTCCACCTCGGCTTGACTCACAGATTTCATATCCCAAAACGATGGCAGAAGCGTTGAAGGTGGTGGGTAACGATAGTGATGTTGGTTCTACAACACCGATGGTTAGAGAATACAATCCAAGGGCAGTTCCTCACGAGGATTGGAGACTCTACACGAAAACCAAGAGTTTGATTCTACAAACTACCTAGAACTCGCAAAAACAATGATTTGGTTCAAAGATTTTGTAACAAAACAAACTGAATTTCTTAGATTGTTAAAAGCGTCGATTGATTCATAAAATGAGAATAATGATTGAGCTTATATACGCTCGAAACTTAGAGGACCTCCAACGGTCAGAAAATAACGAGAAAAGGAAACAAAATATTCGAAAATAGAGAAGTGTGCGTTCGTAGATGTCTAGCCGTTGGGAAGCGATTCTTCAATGATTGTCTTGGAAGAATCTCGAACATCTTCAGGGAACGGACGTCTGGGATTGATTATTCGAGATGAAGGGCCTGGATCAAAAGATGGATATGCGCTTCTAGAAATAACGTCGAAAAAGGAAAGTTTTCCTTTCGTCTTCTCCACGTGGAATGCGAGATGTGCTGTTGTTTTGGGCACCTTCAAAACGTCGTGTAGTCTTGAAATGAAGTATGAAAAATGGAAGAAAGTCTTCACTCTTAGCAGGTGGATCTTCGGTTTGTCTTCGAGGATGCTCGTTGCCGAAATGGTCCGTCTTGGGGGTTTGTCGAAGATCTCTGGAATCATGTCGTGGGTTGTGAAGTTTTGCTCGATGGAACCTCATATCTTAGGGTGTTGCACGGTGAATCTTCAAGGATTTCTCCAAAGAACGGCTGGTTTCATCGCTGGTCAGCTTCGGGTCGATTCTAGCATCTGCGGGTTGGTGCTCCTCGTCGTCGGGTGGTTTGGCTCGTTCGTCTTTAGAAGTAACTCGATGGATCATCTTAGAATAGTCAATATGTCAAGGAATCTTCAAGATGGCACGGGGAAAATATTCTTCTGGTCGCATATTCTGACGATTGCTTCGTACGGCCGTGTCCGGTACGTGGATTCCTCATGGATCTGCGTTGGGCACCGTGAGGATAGGTGTCGATCTTACATCATCCCCTCCCCCTTGAAAAGGTTTCGACCACAAAACTATATTTCTCCTGCAACAAAAGAAAGCAAGTTAGCTCTCATACGATTTTGGGATTCTAAGGTCTTACCTTCGTAAATCTTCGATTTGTCGCGAATTGGGAGATCCGGTGGTACAGCTTGGATCAGCATGGAGTGGTAAGCTCCTCTAGCTACAGTCAGTTCTAGCGTAGGAATGTGTCTTGGCACGTCAACGGTTGTTGCAAAATGCTCCTTAGCTCCAAAACCTGAAAATGGAACCTTTGGCAAAGACAAGTGTATTATACTCGTTTCTTGAGGTAAATAATTAATTTGCTCAGCATATTAGCTAAATTTGGTTGTGGCACATACCTTAACTTTGGCTTGCATTGCACGGACTTCCTTTTGTTCTAAAGGGGCAAGAATGAATTTGCGATTGTTGAGGCAAAAGGAGTATCGGTTTGTGCGGCCATCGTGAGTGACTTCATGATCATACTGCCATGGCCTACCAAGTAACATATGCCCAGCTTGCATTGGTGCAACATCACATAGGATTCGATCATGATATTCTCCGATGGAAAAAGGCACCTCGACTTGTTTAGTCACCTTGATTTCCTCATCGTTATTAAGCCATTTAAGCTTATACGGCCTTGGGTGATTGGTGGTTTCCAGTCCTAGCTTTTCAACAAGAGAGATACTAGCAATATTAGTGCATTAACCACTATCCACGATCATGTGACATACCTTATCCTTGATGGTGCATCGTGAGTGGAACAAGTTGTCTTGTTGCTCGGGTTCATCCACGGTTTATTGGGCTGAAAGAACCCTTTGAGTGACTAGTAACTCACCTTCATACGGATCAATCCTTCCAGCAAAGGTAGATTCGGTGAGCTTCACTTCGGGTGGCAAGTTTCTTTCATCTTCACGAAAACGGTTTCGGTCTCCGTGGTTTCTTCGATTCAGAACGTCAAAAGCAGCGTGGATATGATCTGGTCTGTGACGTTGTTGATGAGGGTCTGGTGGATCCTCTTCTTGATCAGGATTGTAGTTGCCTCTCCAAACAGCTGGTGGCACATTTCTTATCGGACCGATGGGTGGTTGTTCATTTGGACCCGGTTGCTCTAGTCGGTCTAGCCTCGTTGACATCGCTGTCATGTTAGCGTTCATGGTAGCTAAGGTCACCTTGATGGTCTCCAGTGTTACATGGTTCTCGTCTCCCATAGTACCTTGCAAAAAGTCAAACAATTTCGAGAAATCAGTAGATATCCGATCAAAGCAAGGTGAATATCGAAAAACAGAAACGAATTGCTTTAGACTTCAAATCAAAAATATCAAATGAATTTTCGAATTAAAGCGAATAAGTTATTATTACTCGACATCCTCACTATATGCAGAAAAAGTGAATGCAATGTTTAAACGAATTCCTTACATATATGAAGGATGCATGCATCCATCAATAATGTCCTTTACAAATATGAAAGATGTTGAACTACGATTGTAATGTTGGAACCAAACATAATACACAAGAACTAGAATAAATAAACAATTGCTCAGATTTCTTAGCTTTTTTTATTAATTACGAAGGAATAATTAGCAGTAAACATTAAACACCATTATAAACAAAAATATTATCATTATGGTTAGCTCCCTATTTAATAAATACGAAAATCAAATTACAAAAAATCATAGTCGCATTATTGTCCTTGCAAAGGTAAAGGAAAAAAAAAAAAGTAAAAATGGATCGACCTTCGCAATACCTAGATAGTTAATTAGGACCTACCCTTTCTCTATAAATATGTATATATATATATATATGCATCTTGTTTCCTTGATATCAAATAACAGAACAATACTTTATTTCAGCTTTTGGATTCACAGAGAAGAGTATATGTTATAGGTTTTCTAATATATAATTATGCAATTTGATTTCATTTAATTTCCTCCCGGTTTAATGTCTTGTTAACCGGTCGAGTAATTTATGTTTTTACATTATGACTGTGTCACTGCTGCAGCCAAAGAAGAGTTAATCAATAAGAAAAACATTATTTTTCTTCTCTTACGACTCCATCGTCATCATCACACGAGATCAGGTGATCATTCTATTCTCAGATCATCTTCTAGAGTTGTGGTATCCCCTTTCTTCGAGTCCGTATAGGATTTCTAGATTGGGAACCTATCTTACTTCTCCGGTCTCAGTATTGCGCGAAAACATGTTGGATATCAATCTATTTCGTGAAGAGAAAGGTAACAACCCAGAGATTATCCGAGAATCGCAACGCCGTAGATTTGCCAACGCTGAAGTCGTCGATGAGATTATTAAACTCGATAAAGAATGGCGTCAGCGTAAGTTGTATCCACGATCGATCTCTTTGCTCGCTCGGAATCCTTACGCATTTGAGCTTTGAAACTTATTGCACTTTATTAATTTGTTTCAGGTCAATTTGAAGTAGATAGCTTCAGAAAAGAATTTGAAGTAGATAGCTTCAGAAAAGAAACCGACGAATAATTCTTCCAATCCATCGGTTTTTCGTCGGTAATCCTCGAAATCAACTCGTTGACCAACCAATTACATCGCATGCAGAATTTTTTTAATCCGACGGATCACAAGTTTCACCGCCTAAATTTTCGCAAAAAAATTGGAAAACGCGGTTTCTTCATCTATTTTATTGAAAGAAATATGCTAATAAGTTATTATTACTCAACATCCTCACTATATGCAGAAAAAAGTGAATGCAATGTTTAAACGAATTCCTTACATATATGAAGGATGCATGCATCCATCAATAATGTCCTTTACAAATATGAAAGATGTTGAACTACGATTGTAATGTTGGAACCAAACATAATACAGAAGAACTAGAATAAATAAACAATTGTTCAGATTTCTTAGCTTTTTTTATTAATTACGAAGGAATAATTAGCAGTAAACATTAAACACCATTATAAACAAAAATATAATCATTATGGTTAGCTCCCTATTTTAATAAATACGAAAATCAAATTACAAAAAAATCATTGTCGCATTATTGTCCTTGCAAAGGTAAAGGAAAAAAAAAAGTAAAAATGGATAGACCTTCGCATTACCTATATAGGTAATTAGGACCGACCCTTTCTCTATATATATGATATATATATATATATATTATATATATACATTTGCATCTTGTTCCCTTGATATCAAATAACAGAACAATACTTTATTTCAGCTTTTGGATTCACAGAGAAGAGTATATGTTATAGGTTTCTAATATATAATTATGCAATTTGATTTCATTTAATTTCCTCCCGGTTTAATGTCTTGTTAACCGGTCGATTAATTTATGTTTTACATTATGGCTTTGTCACTGCTGCAGCCAAAGAAGAGTTATCAATAAGAAAAACATTATTCTTCTTCTCTTACGACTCCAATCGTCATCATCACACGAACCCAGGTGATCATTCTATTCTCAGATCATCTTATAGAGTTGTGGTATCCACTTTCTTCGAGTCCGTAGAGGATTTCTAGATTGGGAAAATGATATATCATGGTTTT
The DNA here is from genome assembly GCA_004349715.1 of Crucihimalaya himalaica. Lineage (NCBI taxonomy): Eukaryota > Viridiplantae > Streptophyta > Magnoliopsida > Brassicales > Brassicaceae > Crucihimalaya > Crucihimalaya himalaica. The sequence goes on along the minus strand of SMJT01000060.1, from coordinate 75,251 downwards.
TACCCATTCCTAGCCATGATATAGGTCTTGTTTTCAGAGTCTTCTAGTGTTTTTGTAGTCTATTGAGTCTTTTCAGGTTTTGGCACGTTTGAGCATAATTGGAGATATTGGAGCATTCTGGAGCTTTTTGGCATTCGTTGAATAAATTCCCACCGTTGGATTGAGCTCAAATTTGGATAAAAGACAGATCAATGGATTAGCTTTCATGTGGAAGTGGTTTGAGGTCATTCTAACGGTGCGATCAAAAGTTATGCCAGTTTTCGTGAAGACAGTCCAGTCTGGCGAGCACAGAGTCCTGGTATCGACTGACACCAACCCAGATCGATCGATACCGACTGCAGGAAAAGAAAACACGCGATTTTAAATGTTTTAAAGATCTTGCAACTTGGCCCAGAAGAATCCTATTATTTACAATTAAGCCCAGAACGTGTTTTAGCATTATATTTAGGGTTTTAGCCACATTTAGGGGAGAAGCTTTTATCATTGATTCTAATACTATTGAGAGAGATTTGTTCTGTTTTTTGTGGGAGACAATTTTGAACCCTTGTTTACTCTTGATTTATTTTATGCAATCTATTTTATTCATGATATTTTGCTTCATTCACCATGTCTGAGTAGATTCCTTGTTAGGTTTAGGTTATTCAAAGGTGTTTGATGAATTGTTAGGTTGATTTAATTGATAGGAGAGATTCAATAGAGTTCTTCATCTAGAGTTGTGATTACTGCTGATTCTAGCTTCATGACCTAGAATCTGATCTTAGGTTGTTTGATTGGCACGAAAGTGTGATTGATTGCCTGAACTAGTGTAGTATGAGCAAAAGACCTATTCGCAAGGAAATTTAGTTTAGGATTTGTGTGAACAATTGAACCTGATCATTAATGCTTGTTTGAATTCATAGGATTTGCAAAGAAATTTGGAATTCTAGGTTTAGACATAGATAATCTTCGCAGCGATGGTTGGTTGATTTTATATTTGTGTTTCAAGTTCAAGAACAGTGCTTATATATCCTCCTGACATTCTATTTGATATGCAATTCTGATTTACCGGAGAATCTCCCTAGGCTTAGCGCTTTCCTCCATTGAATTACACAACTTTTATATTCTGCTGCTTATTTCCTGCATTACTTTGTTCGCTTAGCTTAATTCGAGTCTTAATATCTATTGAGTGAATTCTTGAGTCTTGTTGGTTCGACCCCTAACATACTACAACTACTGCTTTAGTACTCTTAGGGTATTATATTTGAGCATATCAGGAACCTATCTTATTCTCCGGTCTCAGTATTGCGCGAAAACATGTTGGATATCAATCTATTTCGTGAAGAGAAAGGTAACAATCCAGAGATTATCGAAGAATCGCAACGCCGTAGATTTGCCAACGCTGAAGTCTCGATGAGATTATTAAGCTCGACAAAGAATGGCGTCAGCGTAAGTTGTATCCACGATCGATCTCTTTCTCGCTCTGAATCGTTACGCATTTGACTTTTGAAACTTATTGCACTTTATTAATTTGTTCAGGTCAATTTGAAGTAGATAGCTTCAATAAAGAGTTCAACAAGCTCAATAAAACAGACGCGCAACTCAAAATTGTTAGATCCATTTCGTATTATTTGAGAATTTACTTACTAACCAAGTCTCACATCTCACATAATAGTGTTCTATCAGTTCTGGTGTTTGTTGTCATACCACTACAAGAAAACACTGTAAAAACGACGGCGGAACCGACGGGTCCAATTTCCGTCGCTTAAAAATTGACAGAATACTCACGAAAACCGACCACTCAGTTTTCGTCGATACCCGTCGGTAATCTGTCGGTAAAAATCGACGGGTAAACGTCCGTCGGTTTAATCCACCGGAAACTGACGGAAAACCGACGGGTCGGGTAACGGTCACATTCTCGTCGGTTTTCCCGTCGGTTTTCTTAACAAAACCGAGGCGAACCGACGAAACTTAGTTTTTCCCAACTTTTTTTGAATCAAAACACCTAAATCATATGTTATTTGTCTCCTACTATCATTTTGAACATTACTTTAGCCATTAACATTTCCAAAATGATCAAATTTCAAGTTATCCAAAACTTTTTATGAAATGAGTAAGTTAGTTTATGAAAGTATATGTAAGTTATATATAAGTTTATGTAATAATGTGTTTTGTTATGAAATAGGAATAATTGTTAATATAAGTGGGTAGAGGTATTCATATCAATAGTAAGAGTGTTAAAACTTTGTTATTCATATTCTCTAACCATAACCCTAAAGATACCCTAAATAGACCTTAAAATCATAAGTCCGTCGTATTTTTCCCGATCGCTTTTTAAAAAATACCTGGATAATTCTTCCAATCTGTCGGTTTTTCGTCGGTAATCCTCGAAATCAACTCGTTGACCAACCAAATACATCACATGCAAAAACGCAGACGTCGTTCCGTTCTGTTATCGCTTATGTCTCGACTTAAAAACCGACAAAAATCTCGCAAAATCACTCATACGCACGTTTTCTCATAATTCTCTTCTCTCTTCAGAACTCTCACTTCTCTCACTTTTATCTATTCTCGGCTCATCCTCTCTTATCTCTCTTGAATGTAAGTTTTTCATGAATCTCTCATTGGTATACTTGTTAGAAATGATGTTACTATGTTCATTGATTTGAATTGATTTTGTTGTTAGAAAGTTTTCTTTGTTGTAGAATTTGTTGTTAGATTTGTAGATTTGCTTTTGGTATGTTAGATTGTTAGATTTGATATGGTATATATGTTAGATTATTGTATGTAAAGTTGTTAGATTTTATATGGTGTTTAGATTATAATTGTTAAAATTGTTAGATTTAGTAATTGTTAATTAGTAATTTTTTGTAATTGTTATGTATTAATAAATTGTTAAAATTGTTAGATTTAGTATTTTTAGATTTAGTAATTTTTAAAATTGTTAGATTTACTATTGTTAGATTAGTAATTTTTAGTAAATTAGTAATTGTTAAAATTGTTAGATTTAGTAATTGTTAGATTAGTAATGTTTAGTAATTGTTATGTATTAAGAAATTGTTAGATTAGTAATTTGTTAGATTTAGTAATTGTTAATTTTTAGATTTAGTAATTGTTAGATTAGTAATTTGTAGTAATTTAGTAATTGTTAAATTGTTAGATTTAGTAATTGTTAAAATTGTTAGATTTATGTATTAGTTAATTTAGTAAATATTATTAATTAGTAATTTTAGTAATTGTTATGTATTAATAAATTGTTAAAGTTGTATATTTATGATTATAATTTAAAATTTTTAGATTTAGTAATTGTTAGATTAGTAATTTTTAGTGATTGTTATGTATTAATAAATTGTTAAAGTTGTTAGATTTGATATTAAAAAATCATAAATTTTTAAGATATTAAAAAGTTGTTCTAATTTTAAATATAAAATTCCTCAAATTTATGGAATTAATTTCTAAAATTCTAAATTTTGGTAATATTTTTGAATTAATTTCTAAAATTCTCGTAGTTTTAAAAAGCATTAAAGATTTAAGTTCTTAAATACATATTTTTACTTAGCTTTCTTAAGTTTAAAATATTAATGTTTAATTTTTGTGATTAAAATTTTTTTTGATTTTAAGGATTTTAAAAAGTTATTCTAATTTTGAAATACCAAAATACCAAATTTATGGAATTCAATTCTATATTTCCCAAAGTTTAAATGGAATTAAAATTTTAAGTTCTAAAAATACATATTACTTTTGTTTTTTATATTTATTACATTAATGTGTTTAATTTTTTAAATTATGTTTTGTTTGTAATTTAAGGGATTAGACGAGGTACAGTTATCAGTCAGACTCAGTCGCAGCCGGGACCGCTCGAGACGTCACACTACCACGCACGCGCGGTGTGGTTCCCCCTCGGCAACTGCCTACCGCTTTCCAATGTCTCAGAGTCCCAGACGCCTGTTGGACCCGATTGAAATGACAACATCGAGGAGCTCTCTATTCGCAACCGGGTAGAACCCCATATGACTCTCATCCTCGATCCCAACCTTAGCGAGCGGATTCGACATGGTAAGAGTATTATTCAATAGAAATCTATTGCGATTTTTTGTTTTATAATCCCCTCGCTCTAACTCTTCTTAACATAACATGTTTTCTTATAATATTTGTTTTTAGGTTTGGATATACGGCTAGCGGCATCACGAAGTCGATCTTGCGCATGATGCAAGGACTTTTGCAGGAGCCATATCCAAAATACTCGGCCATGCCAGATTCTGATAAAGAATTATGGTTTCGACAATTTGCTTTGCTGTAAGTTTTTTTTTTCAGATTTTTGAATATTTTCAATACTTTAACTATATTAACAATTTTTTTTCTTATTTGTAGCAAGATTTTACATGGGCTCCCGAGCACACTCACGAGGTGCGTAAAGAGTTCAATTCTCTCGCGAAGGAACAATATAAGAGGACAATCAACGAGAGGAAGCAACGTTGGGCGAAAGGGAAGACGCCAAAGTACGTGAACCCGAGAGTCTTCGACGGCCTTAAGATTTACTGGGAGCAGGAGGATACTAAAGCACTGTCGAAGAAGAACTCCGAGAACCGATTGAGCAACATAGGCGGGAAAGGAATTGCAACTCACAACTCGGGAGCAAAGAGCTACAAGTCCCGCGAGCAAGAACTTGTAAGTTTTTAAATTTGTTTTCAATGTTTTTGTATTTATTAATATTTATTAACTAATGGTGTTTGTATTATTTAGTTTGTTCGGGATGGTGTGCGTCCTCACCATTTAAAGTTGATGGAGTATACGCACACCAACCGACAAACTAACGAAATTCAGGATGGTGTGGCGAAGGAAGTTTTCGGGACTTCGTCGAAGAGAGTTGAAGAAACCGCGATGTCTCAAGGATCAAATACTAATGACCTCTCTCCGGATGTGATCAACCAAATCTTTCTTGAGGTAACTCGTTAATTTAATTTAATTTTCTGATTTATTTCTTATTTCTTAATTACTAATTTTGTTTTGAATTGTAGAAAACTCCGAAGACCAAGGATCGTGTCTTAAGGTTAGGAAATCTAACCCAAAGAGTTAGATCCCTTGGTCGGTCTTCGTCGTCTTCTCAATCATTCACCACTCCTTCGCTCGCAGAGGAGCTCAAGGAGAAAGAAGCTCGTATAGCGCTTTTGGAGCAACTAATGGAAGAAGAAAGGGCCCAAAACCGGAGAAGAGCCGAAGAGATGGAAGAAGAGCGGAGGGAAACAAAGAGGAAGCTTGAAGAGATGGACCGCTTTATGGCCGAGATGAGATGTGCTTTCCCGAGAGACCCGACAAACCCGTAGAAATAGTTTTTTCCGTTTTTTCTTTAATTTCTTTCTTGAACCGTTGAATATTTAAATTTGGTTTCTATTTTTTTTTTTTAATGTTGAATATTTAAATTATATTTTAATATTATTTATTTTCAATTTCGATTTTATTAAATTTCTAAGTATTTAAATAACTTTATTATTCAAATTATATTAATTATAAAATTAATTAAAAATCAGGAAAAAAAAATTTAATTAATTTTTAAATGTTCCGTCGGTTTGCCGTCGGTTTTTTAATCGTATTTCCGTCGGTTATACCCGTCGGTTTTTCCGTCGGTTGTTTTCCGTCGGTTTTTGTGACGATCATCCGTCGCTAAGTTCGTCGTAAATTACCGACGGCATACCGACGGGTTTACCGACGGCATACCGACGGGTTTACCGACCACCGCGTCCCGTCGGTAAACCCGTCGGTTATGCACCTGTTGGTTTGCCGTCGGTTTTAACCGACCAAAAACCGATGACAAAAGAAAACCGATGATATAGGACGGACGGATGACGCTCGTCGGTTATCCGTTGGTTTGGGCTTAAACCGATGGATAACCGACGGATTTGCCCGTCGGTTATAAGCTGTTTTCTTGTAGTGATACTAGCTAGTGTGTATGTCATAGATCATGGAGAATGATTTTAGTTTTGTTTGAATGAAATTGATGGAGCTGGTTTAGTAATAGTGAAGTTCTTTTTGGTGGTTTCTCTGGAATAATAGGCTAAAGCTGATGCAACTGAGATTATTCGACAAACCGAGAAAAACAAACAAGAAGCTACCGCGAAGGAGCTAGGTAGAAGTTCGTGAAGCTTATGCTGCTTTGCAAGCCAAATTGGAGGCAGTTGGAAACCTAATTCATGACTCGGTTCTGATTTGTAGCGATGAGGTTAGTGTCGCTGTCTTTCCTTCAAGTTTTGTCAGCATTGTGGTGGTGACAAAAAAGGTGAGAGAGAGATTTAAATAATAAGTATTTTTCAAATGCAGGCAAATAATCTTGTGATTATAGTTTGGGGTGAAAGGCTGCTTGCTTTGCCTAGTCAGAAGCTGAAAAACCAAGATAGGTAAGCATTGACTCATGACACTTCTTAAGTCATCTCATCTTCTCAAATTCGTGTTTTCGCGGGTATCATTGTAATGCTATTTTGGTCTCATGCAGGTGCTGATATTGCTGGAGGGAGAGGCTTTTTCTTAATAGGAGATGGTGTGAGGCTTAACCAAGCTCTTATCAACTTTGCGCTAGACTTTTTGGAAGATAGAGGATTTACACCTATACAACCTATTTTTTCATGAGGAAGGATGTTATGGCCAAGTGCGCACAATTGGCACAGTTTGATGAAGAACTTTACGAGGTCTTCAATCGTGACAAATATTTTGTTTAATTATTAAGAGTAGTTTTGAGGTTTGATTTGTTGTTTTGTTCAGGTGACTGGTGAAGGAGATGATAAATTTCTTATTGCAACTGCTGAGCAACCTCTTTGTGCAATACATCGTGGTCAATCGATCCATCCGACCGAGCTTCCCATAAGATATGCTGGTTACTCGTCCTGCTTTAGAAAAGAAGCTGGTTCACATGGAAGAGATACACTTGGCATTTTTCGTACACACCAGTTTGAGAAAATTGAAAAGTTTGGCATCACGGGTCCTAATGATTTGTGGCCAATGCTCGAAGAGATGTTGAAGAACTCAAAAGAGTTTTACCAAGTGGTATGTAATTTAAGTTAATAAACCTTCAGGAAAAAAAAATTTCTAATGAGCCAAATTGTTATGATATGATGATTCCTGATCTGCAGCTTAAAATTCCATACCGAGTTGTGTCGGTTGTCTCTGGAGCTTTGAACGATGCAGCTGCTAAAAAGTATGACTTGGAAGGATGGTTTCCTGCGTCAGGGACTTATAGAGAGCTCGTGTCCTGTTCCAACTGTACATACTATCAGTTTCGAAGGCTTGATATCAGATATGGTCAGAATAAAAGTAATGAGCAGACGAAGCAGTATGTGCATATGCTGAATTCGACACTTACTGCAACAGAGAGGACCATTTGCTGCATTCTCGAGAACTACCAGCGAGAGGATGGTGTGGACATTCCTGAGGTTCTGCAGCCGTATTTGGGCGGCAAGAAGTTTATGCCCTTCAAAAGATGAAGTCAGCCCAGCAGTTTGGTTAAGCTTCACACCATATACTAATAGGAAAATATATGTGCTAATGCAGTAATGTAGTTTAATAAGAAGCTAGTATATGTTACTCTCTTTATTTCATTTTGAGAGATATTTAAAAGATTTTTACAAACATTAAGAAACCACATCTGATCTCATCAATTCTTCATTCGATCTTCGATGTTGGTAGGTTCAAGATTGAAGAAATTATGAAATTTTGTTAGCTTTTGTTTACATTTTGTAATCCCTCTGTTTCCCTGGTTTGGGGCAGTTGTTTTTATGAGTTTTCAGAATTTGTTGGTTTTGTTTTCGGAAAGATTTAGATTCTTATTGAGTATTGTGTTCTTCTATGTTTAATCAATAAAATGTTTAGACGACAATAAAGAACCCTCAAAATTTTTTTTCTTTGTCATCAGTAATTAAGAACTAAAAAGTGAGTACAAGACAATAACCCAATAAAGAGCAAAAGCTTAAAAAGAACACAAGTCAAAGGACCTACAAGATTGAAAATAGAGAGAAGTTAAATTCACCTTCTTTTCAATGCGAGAGAGAAGCGAAGCAAGCTTCCATTGATAGGTACTATGTAAAGTGCCCGAGCTGAAGAGTTGGATTGGAGCAGAACGAGTTTGAAAACATGACCACAGTATTTGAGGCTCTTGTGAAGATGTTGACTGAGCCAGAGTTGGGTGAAGGAGATAAGTTTGTAGATTCCATTGCTCAAGTCTACATAACCGATCAAGACCGTTTCAATGAGAAGGCACGACAAATGTCTAAACTTTTGACGGAGGATCAAGGACACCTGATCCTTTGGATTTCTATGAAACGGAGGGGGGTTATGTAAATTATATCTTCGAACCTTTAGTTTATTTATTTCAATTTCTTTTGAATTGGTTTGGAACTTTATTTCTCTTATTATGTTAATTATCGTTCGGAACCTTTAATTTATTTATGTTAATTATCCTTAATTTTCTTATATAAGTAAAAAAGTTTTAGACTTCATCTTCGTAAAAATATAAAAGAACTGGTCATACAATTAAAACCGCAATACTCGATAAATTAAAACCGGAAAAATACAAAAAGTTTTAGACAGCAAAATATAAAAAGCATAAAAGAATAATTATATAAGTAAAAAAGGTTTAGACTTTATCTTCGTACAAAACCCTAGTTTCAGACTTCAATGGAAAACTTCATCTATAGACTTCCACAGGAGACTTCATCTGCGTCCTAAACATCTAGTTATAGACTTTACGGGAGACTTCAAGTACAGACTTTTCTTGAGACTTCGTATGCATCGATGACTCCTATTAAACTTCTATGAGACTTCAAGAGCAGACTTCTACTTCCCTAAGAGTACTAACAGTAGCTGCAGTATAATCGAAAAAGCTCAAGAAATCACTATAGAATAAGATTCGAATTAAGCTAAGTAAAATAAATGTAAAAACAGCAATAGGCTAAGCCTAGGGAAATTCTCCAGTAAATTGCAGATCAAATAGAATGTCAGGAGGATATTAAGCACTGTTCTTGAACTTGAAATACAAATGTAAAATAACAACGTCGTGCGAAGATTATCTATGTCTAAACCTAGAATTCCAAATTTTTGCAAATCCTATGAATTCAAACAAGCATTAATGATTAGGTTCAATTGTTCACAAAATCCTAAACCAAATTTCTTTGCGAATAGGTCTTTTCTTATCTAACACTAGTTCAGGCAATCAATCACACTTTCGTGCCAATCAAACAACCTAAGATAGATTCTAGTCATGAAGCTAGAATAAGCAGTAATCACAAATCGATGAAGAATCTCTTTGAATTTCTCCTATCAATTCAGATCAACCTAACAATTCATCAAACCATTTGATAACCCTAAACCTAACAAGGAATCTACTCAGACATGGTGAATGAAGCAAAACATCTGAATAAAATAGATTGCATAAAAGAGTAAAGAGTAAAGAGTAACAAGGGTTCGAAATCTTCTCTCTCAGGAATAGAGTTTTGACTTCTCTCTCCTCTCTCAAAACCCGAATAATGAATAAAATCTTATCTCTCAAAGTATTCAGAATAATCATAAAAGCTGCCTGTCAAAGTGGCTAAAAACCTAAATATAATGCTAAAACACGTTCTGGGCTTAATTATAAATAATAGAATCTTTTGGGCCAAGTTGCAGAATCTTCAGACTTGTAAAATCACGTGTTTTCTTTTCCTGCAGTCGGTGTCGATCGATATTGGGTTGGTGTCGGTCGATACAGGACTCTGTGCTGCCAGACTGGACTGTCTTCACGAAAACTGGCATAACTTTTGATCGCACCGTTAAAATGGCCTCAAACCACTTCCAAATGAAAGCTAATCCATTGATCTTCTTGTATCCAAATTTGAGCTCAATCCAACGGTGGGAAATTATTCAACGGATGCCAAAAAGCTCTAGAATGCTCCAATATCTCCAATTATGCTCCAAACATGCCAAAACCTGAAAAACTCAAAAAGACTACTAAAACACTAGAAGGCTCCCGAAAACAAGACCTATATCATGGGTAAAAACGGGTAAAAACCATGATATATCAACAAAACCCTAGTTTCAGACTTCAATGGAAAACTTCATCTACAGACTTCCACAGGAGACTTCATCTGCGTCCTAAACATCTAGTTATAGACTTCTACGGGAGACTTCAAGTACAGACTTCTTCTGGAGACTTCGTATGCATATGAACTCCTAGTTAAAGACTTCTATGGGAGACTTCAAGAGCAGACTTCTACTTTCCTTAACCTTGAAACTCTACGTAACATAAAAAAAAGACAGAGTCCCCTTAAAACAGTCCCCTCACAAACGGGAGCCCCCTTAAAACAAAGTCCCCTAAAACAAAGATTTCAACTTACACAGTTAGCGCGAGTATGTCCAGATTGCCTGCATTTTGAACAACTATATTGCTTGTGAGCCTTTCGCGGTTTTGGCGTAGTCTTTCTGGCGATTTCAAAGCAAACTCGGGCTCGTTGATATCGATGTTTTGGGGAAAATGTTGCTTGCATACGTCGAATACTAATATTCCTTTGTGTATGACGGGCATACGAGGGCGGTAACATCCATTTTAAGCTCAAGAGCACACAATAGCATGCGAGCAAGGTATTTTCTCAACATCATACATTCCACATGCACATGTTCGATGTTGGAAATCAACGATACAATCTCTATGTCCTCCGTCACGTGAAATCGCCAACCATCTATGCGTTCGACAGTCATCTGGTCAGCATAATGCTAACGATAGTTAGCAAATATTCAACTCCCTTGCTATGTTTGGTTGTGAGACTCATAGCGTCTTCTCCCTTTTAAAAACCATCTTCCTAGCTTCTCTCTATGAATTCCAAAGAAAGGGTATGGGAAATCCTCGAGCTGGCTTAAATGCAGAGTTTATCGATTCAGCAATGTTGCTCGTTTGTATGTTGAATCTTCTCCTGGAAAGTGAACCGGGCCCATAGTTTCACATCTGCGTCCTCCAAGTAAGCTGCAAGCTCGGCTTCATCTCACGTAAGATCCCATGTATCTGTTAAAATCATATGTCGTATATGCATACGCAGCCCCTCTCACCAAGTACATAAGATGCTTTCCCTTGTACTTCGTGATTATGTTATTCTGTAGGTGATAATAACATATCCCTCTTGTTGCCCATGGCATAACATTTCAATGGCATTCTTAATCGAGGCGTGCCTGTCGGACACTATGACCAAAAGAAATTGATCGGAGACACATCACTCAACTTGGTGAAAAACCATTGCCATGATTCATCATTTTCAGAGTCTTAATACATAATAGCAAAAGCTAACAGAAATATTTGGAAATTTCCGTCCTGCCGCAAGCCACTAGCATAACACCGCCATACTTCCCCGGTAGATGACACCCATCTACCACCATAACTCTTCTCAGAAACTAAAAACGGTAATAGAGGCTCAAGAGCCATAAACAGATATTTGAATCTGTTTTGATCATCAACCACAAGATCAGTGACGATTCCGGGATTGGCTAGCCCGATGCGATAGAGATAAGATGGCAGCTGCTCATATCCATCTTCCGCTGTTCCCCTACCAATTGTTGTGCAAATATTAAAGCTCTATAGGATGGATATAATTCATCTGCATACCATATTTATTCTTAATTGCAGATCAAATCATCTTCGGCAATACTCCATCGATTGTTCCCCATTCATATAATACAGTTTAGCAATAATCTCGAGCATGACATTTGCGCAGAGAAATTCGGTCGCCCATTGCAAGTATGATCTTTTTGTACAAGGTAACCCAAAACCTTTTTGGTTCGTTTTTCAGCCGCTCTAATCCTCCAATTGCATCCTTTCACACCGCAATAGCTACAAACAACTTTTGTGTAGACTATGCACTTTGAACGTGAATTTCGACATTATAGTCGTCAAGCGGCTCGGATACAAGCGCATCCTTTGTAGGAAAACTCCTAGTCGTATAGATACCGTCTGACCATATCATGTCGGATCTTGGGCTTCACCAACAAAGCCACCTTCCGCAACAAGACACGTATTATCATCACATCATTTTCACTACCATCCTCATCCTAACTTTCCCATACACAGTATAATCCTCAAGGTATTCGTCTTTAACCTCACCAGCATGAGATTCTTCCGCATCATCATCATCACCATCGTCGTTGACGTTAACCTCACCACCATCAGATATATCCATATCTTCCTCTTCAAACTCTTTCTATCTCAAGGTCTTCGTCAACACTTTCACAAGCAACCTCATTGCCACTAGCCATACCAAAACGACTCGAGACGCAAAGGCGTACAGCATGCGTTTTACATAACTCAACAAGGACCGCACTTGTCTATCTTTGAGACATGCATAGTGGTGTAGGACAATCGTGTCCGTTAGTTGCAACATTGAATTCGGCAACGAGTAAGTTAACTGACGAAGTCGTTCTTGTCCAGCTCATAGTCTGCTAGTTCCATCTCAATGAGTTAACAGTGTGTATAAGAATCACTCAAGAATAGACTTCTCCCTCCTTTGGGATTATCCACCTCAAAATGCCACTTACAGTCTCTCATCACCCATTCTCCATAGACAGCAGGCATTGAACCATTTTTTGAAAAATATTTGAAACAACACAAAGCAAACTTTAGTTTGTTTGACAGTAACATTCAAAGGTGAAGTCTGTTAAAATAATTATCAAAAATTCATAAATTGATTTAAATAGAATATAAGACATTGAGATGTGAAATTCATACATAAACAACAACAATAACTAATACACATGTAAAAAATTTAAAATCTCGAAAATACAAATTATATATGATACAAATCCATTTTTTAAAAAATAGTGCAGAGACTTTCCGAACGAAGTCTACGCACAGACATCCTCGTGAAGTCTAAATTTATACCTAAATAGCTAATAAGTTAAGAAAAAATATATAAAAATAATTATGCGATTAAAATAGTTCAAATTTCTTAAAACATCAAAAGCCATACGTAACCACATGTTAGGACAAGAAAAAAAAAAACTAATTAGACTTATTAGCCTTGTGCCTGTGAAGTCTTTTTGCCTTCAAAGACTTCTTCGGCGAAGTCTACCTATAAGTAGGGATAGTTTTTGCAATTGACCAGAGTTTGACTTTTACATGAGACTTCGTCTGAGAAGTCTATGTAGAAAAAGGGTACTTTTGCAATTGACCAAAAAAAATTATTTTATAAATTCCAGAGTTACCGATGGTTGTAAACTTCATACGAAAAGTCTACCAATAGTCAATGTTTCAGAATTTCGGTCAAATGCAAAACTAACTCCTTTTCACGCAGACTTCTCAGATGAAGTCTGATAAAAAGTTTTCGTTCTGGTCAATTGCAAAACTAACCGCCTTTTTTCACAAACTTCATAGGAGAAGTCTTTGTCAAAGTCAGACTTAACGGTCAATTGCAAAACTAGACCCCTTGTAAGCAGACTTCGACGGTGAAGTCTAAACACCGTATTTTTGTTTTCAAAGGAGAACTTCAGACTTCATCGTGGTTCAATCGTGAAGTCTAAGACCCAAAAAATCAATTGCAAAACTAACCCCAGTTGACTATTGAGACTTCACCCATGAAGTCTGCCTTCTGGAAAATCGGAGAAAATGAAGCAAAAATTACCAAGATTCGTTTTGAGGCTTGTGTTTAGCTTCTTAAACGGCCAAGAACTGATCACGCCAACAATACCCAAGCAACCCAAGCGTTATTATGCTCGAATCTTAGTAAATCGCAAGATATATGGATGGTAAATATTGAAAACGATATTATAGAGTTAAATGGTTGAAATGAGAGAGGAGATCGACAAAAATGGAGCTTTTAACTCAGTTTTAAAGCATTAACATCACTTAATTCGGTTGTTTGAAGCATTGAGAGCTCAATTTTGTTTGGTAAGTGTGGTTGGGAACTATTGAAGGCAATGGCATTTTCGTGATTACGTGAGAATCTCTGGGTTATTGTGTTTCAAACCCAGCAACCAGACTTCACAGGAGAAGTCTGCGCTAGGTATTTTTGTGAAAAAAGAAGCTGGGAAGGGTATTTTAAGGCATTTTGAAAAGAAAAGGAAGAGGGGTCTAGTTTTGGAATTGACTTCAAATAAGGGTCTAGTTTAGCAAGAAGCCCATGATTTCTTGGGAAGAAACAAGAGAAGTAAAGAGAATTGTACTTATTTATTTATTAAAATTTTTATTAAAACTTTTTGATATACAAAGTAAAGCTCACTATAGTAAACAACCCATTGAATTTATAAATACATTTATTTTCTATCAAAAAGTAAAACTCATTTAGTTCACATTACAATACGATATATGTATATGACTTCATTCTGATTTCATCCTTTTGACTTCATTTTTCTATTAAATATCTTGAAAATTATTTCAAAAATGTATTATGATTAGAGACTGGCCACATATACTTAAATGCAATCAATTCACTTACAACATAATTTTTATTACTATTAACCTTGCATAAGTTTAAAAGAAAAACCTCATTTGCTAATTTTACTATAAAAAATTACGAAAAATAAACGTTCAACTAAAAAAAAAATGTAATAGATAAACCTCATTTGCTATTTTTTCAAATAAAATAAAAAATTATTTACCCTATTTAAAACTCAATTTGATTAAATTTACGAAATAAAAATTCAAAATCTATTTTATAATTAATAGTCATATACACTTAAATATATACTATTAGTTAAGTATTAACTTTTATTTAATTTAATTATTGATGAAGTTAAAAAAAAAAAGAGTAAAAATCACCATTCTAAATTGTTTCAAATTATCTTATAATTCATCCTAAACTAAAATTAAGTTCTCAATATTTAAGTTTCATTTTTATTTTATTTATGAAAAAGCATAAATGATATTATAACATATATAACAAAAATATTTAATTATCATTCATATTTTTGTTGAGAGTATATGATAGGTCTTTTCTGATTTCTCAATCAAAAAACAATTTTATAGGACACATTTATAACAGAAAAAACAATTTTAGGCCACATGAATAAAATATTTTGCTTTAATAAGTTGTCTACAAATCATGGGAGAGGTGACACATCAACACAATGGGATATCTTAACAAGATACCCCTTATTAAAATAATTGAAAAATAGGAAAAAAATGGAGAGAGATTGAAATGGGTTTCTCAAATCATAAACTCAAGGTTCTTGTTAAGATACTCATTTGACACTTGTGAGTTTATGATTGGATTAATTCTTTTAATAAATAAAAATTTAATCAAGTAATTAAATTACAAAAAAATATTATTAATTTATATAAGGGTATATAACCGTTGAAGATGGCATAACCTTCTAAATAGATAGATTTCAAAGCAAATACCAAACGAGTAGAATAGGCGGCGTCATTTTTGACTCAATACTAACTAGGAGTTTCTGCTCCCAATAAAACTTGATCAAGACAGTTTTTTAAAAAACTATAATTATTTAAGGAAAATATAAACGGCTTTAAAACATAGGTTGTACTTTAATCTACCGTACTCAATCAAGATTTTTATTACTAAATCTGTTATTTCTTTATTACTCTGTTTATTCTCTATCTGTTTCTTGATAAACTATCATCATTTGAGGTTTAGTATCTTGAATTTTGTGGAAACTTCATTTCCTTTTTAAAAATCATACTCCTGTGTGACTAGTAAAAATCTAGTAATTACCAACTCTGTGTAAAAATATAGTTGAGATATTTCAAAGCTTAAAATGATGAGGGTTTCTTGGGAAGCAACAAGATAACTAAAGAGAATTGTACTTACTTAT
Organism: Crucihimalaya himalaica; assembly: GCA_004349715.1. Classification (NCBI taxonomy): domain Eukaryota; kingdom Viridiplantae; phylum Streptophyta; class Magnoliopsida; order Brassicales; family Brassicaceae; genus Crucihimalaya; species Crucihimalaya himalaica. The sequence continues at coordinate 59,507 of SMJT01000060.1, read as the reverse complement.
TTATTTAAATTTTTAATTCAAAGTTTTTGATATCCAAAGTAAAGCTCACTAGAGTACATAACCCATTTAATTTATAAATACATTTAATTTATATCTAAAAGTAAAACTCATTTAGTTCACATTACAATACTATATATATATATATATATGTGTGTATGTATATGACTTCATTCTGATTTCATCCTTTTGACTTCATTTTTCTATTAAATATGTTGAAAAATATTTCAAAATTTCATTATGATTAGAGACTGGCCACAAATACTTAAATGCAATTAACTTACTTAAAACCTAATTTTTATTACAATTAATTTTTCATATTTTTAAATGATAAACTTCATTTGTTAATTTTACTATTAATAATTACGACAAATAAACGTTCAACTAAAAAAATCTTAAGTGTAATAAACAAACCTCATTTGCTATGTAAAACTCAATTTTATGAAATTTACGAAATTAAAATTTAAAATCTATTTTAACATTAATAATAAAGATAAACCTAAATATATTATATTAGTTAAGTATTAATTTTTATCTAATTTATTTATTGATGAAATAAATTAAAAAAATTAAAAACCTTCATTCTCAACATATCTTATAATTCATCTTAAATTAAAATTAAGTACTCAATATTTAAGTTTCATTTTTATTTAATTTATAAAATAGCAGAAATGATATTTTAACATTTATAACAAAAATATTTAAGTATCATACATATTTTAGTTGAGAGTATAAGATAGGTCTTTCCTGATTTCTTAATCAAAAAACAATTTTAGAGACCACATTTATAACAGAAAAAACAGTTACATGATTAAAATATTTTACTTTAAAAATTTGTCTAGAAATCCTGGTAGAGGTGACAGGTCAACACGGTCCACTTACGAGATAATACACGTCAACAAGCTTCTAAAGCCATCTCCAATGGGTGTTAAGATACCCGTTATTAAAATAATTAAAAAATAGAAAAAATGGAGAAAGATATTGAGATGGGTTTCTCAAATAAGAAAATCAAGGTTCTTGTTGTTAAGATACTCATTTGACACTTCTGATTTTATGATTGGATTAATTCTTTTAACAATAAAAAATTTAATTCAGTAATTAAATCAAAAAAAATACTATAAATTTATATAAGGGTATCTAACCGTTGAAGATGGTCTAACTTTCTAGATAGATAGATTTCAAAGCAAATACCAAACAGAATAGAGTAGGCGGCGTCTTTTTTGACTCAATACAAAGTAGGAGTGTCTGGTCCCTAAAACTTGATCAAGACATATTTTCAAAAAAACTGTAATTATTTAAAAGAAATTTGAACGGATTTAAAACATAAATGGGACTGCATCGTACCTAGTCAAGCTTTTTATTCTTATATCTGAAATATTTCTTTATTACTCTATTGTTTCTCTATTTGTTTTCCGATAAACTATCATCATTTTGAGGTCTAGTGTCTTGAATTCCTTGGAAACTTCATTTTCTTTATAAAAATCATACTCTTGTGTGACTAGTAATTACCAACTTTATGTAGAAATGTAGTTGAGATATTTCAATGCTTAAAATGATGATGGTTTCTTGGGAACGAACAAGAGAAATAAAGACAATTGTACTTATTTATTTAATTAAATTTTTAATTCAGAATTTTTTATATCCAATGTAAAGCTCACTAGAGTACACAACCCATTTATTTATAAATACATTTATTTTAGGGTTTTTTCCAAATCTACCACTTTACTTATTCATCCTTTCTTTTTGTACCACTTTGTGCTAAACTTTCTAATTCTACCACAATGTTGTGGTCGGGTAATAAAAACTGGACAATTATACTTTTATGTCATGTGTGAGACAATGAGAGATATGATACAATGGATAGGTTGAGAAGACAAAAGCAACGGAACAGAGAGAAACAAATAAAAATATTTATGCAATCTCATTTTTCTATCTCTTTCTCTTTGTTTCTCTTTATTTCTCTCTCTTTTCTATCTCTCTTTTCTTTCTCTCATTTTTTATCTTATATTTCTTCTCACAATTAGATTACTTTTTCTAATTTACTCAACGATGAGACGAGATCTAGAAGAAAAGGTAAAAAGGTAGTTTTATCATTGTCCATCGTGGACCACTCATCCAATCAAACACAATATCATTATCATCCACGATAAATGTATATTTGTTTTTTGTCCATGACAAAAATATCTACGATATATAGATATGTTTTATATTATCGATAATTATCTTCCATGCTTTGTAGACCTATCCACCAAATACTTTGTAGACTTGTCCACCATATGCTTTGTAGACTTGTCCACCAGATGCTTTGTAGGCTTGTCCACAAAATGTTTTTGGAACACTAAACATGAAACTTTGAGTAGACATTATTAAATAAAAATAGTAAACGCGTATTCAAGAATAATAGCATAAAATGGTGGACAGTAAAAATATTTGGATATAAGTATTATGTTGGACATTACTAAATGAAAAATAGCAATTTTGCCTTCGAGAATAACAACATAATACATGAATGATAAAAACTGGTTGTAGACAAGAATTACAGTGGATATTATTAAATAAAGAAATAGAAATCTTGTCTCTCAGAATAATGAAATAAATAGTGGACAATAATATTTTTGGTAGACCAGATATTCTGATACAATTTTTTAAAATTCGACATAAAAAAACAATGGCCAAAAATTTAAAGAGTATGGGAGTTGAAAAACAATAAGAATAGATATGAGGGAGAGAGAAAAGAGAAGAGAGAGAAATGAGAAAGAAATGAAAGAGACAAGAGAGAAAATAAAAAAGAGAGATAAAAAGAAAAGGAAAAAGTAGATCTGAGAGTAAAAATATCATTGATATATCTATTTGTGCTATATTAGAAAAAGGTTTTAAGATTGTTGTAGATTAGAATAGTTTTTAAATAAAGTGGTAGATCTCATAATTTCCTTTTTATTTTATATGTAAAAGTAAAACTCATTTAATTCATATTACAATACTATATATATATATATATATATATGTATTTATTCTGATTTCATTCTTTTGACTTCATTTTTCAATTAAATATGTTAAATATTATTTCAAAAATGCATTATGATTAAAGACTGGCCATAGATACTTAAATGCAATTAATTTACTTAAAACATAATTTTTATTACTATTAATCTTGCATAAGTGTAAAAGAAAAACCTCATTTGCTAATTTTACTATGAAAAAATAACGATAAATAAACGTTCAACTATAAAAACCTAAAGTGTAATAGACAAACCTCATTTGCTATTTTTTGGAATTAAATGAAAACTTCATTTACCCTATTTAAAACTCAATTTATTAAATTTACGAAATAAAATTTCAAAATCTATTTTAACATTAATAATAAACATAAACATAAATATATTCTATTAGTTAAGTATTAATTTTCATTTAATTTAATTATTGATGAAAAAGAGTAAAAACCACCATTCTAAGTTTTTTAAAATTATCTTATAATTCATCTTAAATTAAAATTAAGTAACCCATATTTAAGTTTCATTTTTATTTAATTTATAAAAAGCATAAATCATATTTTAACATTTATAACAAAATTTTAATGTATTTTACATATTTTAGTTGAGAGTATAAGATAAGTCTTTTCTGATTTCTTAATCAAAAAGCAATTTTAGAGGCGACATTTATAATAGAAAAACAGTTTTAGGCCATATGATAAAATATTTTGCTTTAATAATCTGTGTAGAAATCCTAGGAGAGGTGACACGTTAACACGCTCCACTTAAGGGATACTACACGTCAAGAAACTTCTAAGGCCATATCCAATTGGGTATCTTAACAAGATACCTCTTAACAATATAATTGAAAAAATAGAAAAAAATGGAGAGAGATTGAGATGAGTTTCTCAAATAATAAACTCAAGGTTGTTGTTATGAGGGTGTCTATCTGTTAAAGATGACCTAAGCTTCTAGATAGATAGATTTCAAAGCAAATACCAAACAAAGTAGAGTAGGCGGCATCCTTTTTGACTCAATACGAACTTGGAGTATCTGGTCCCAATAAAACTTGATCAAGACATACTTTTTTAAAACTATAATATATAAGGAAAATCTGAACGGCTTTAAAACATAATTGGGTTGTACTTCAATGTACCGTAATCAGTCAAGCTTTTTATTACTAGATCTAAAATATTTCTTTATTACTCTACTGTTTCTCTATTTGTTTGCCGATAAACTGTTATCATTTGAGGTTTAGTATCTTGAATTTTGTGGAAACTTCATTTTTTTTTTAAATCCTACTCTTGTGTGACTAGTACAAATCTAGTAATTACCAACTCTGTGTAAAAATTTAGTTGAAATATTTCAATGTTTCAAATGATGATAATTTCTTGGAAAGGAACAAGAGAACTAAAGAGAATTGTACTTATTTATTTATTTAAATTTTTAATTCAAAGTTTTTGATATCCAAAGTAAAGCTCACTAGAGTATACAACCCATTTAATTTATAAATACATTTATTTTATATTGAAAAGTAAAATTCATTTAGTTCACATTAAAATACTATATATATATATGTATGTATATGTTGAAAATTATTTTGCAATTAAATATGTTGAAAATAATTTCAAAAATGCATTATGATTAGAGACTGGCCACATATACTTAAATGCAATCAATTCACTTAAAACATAAATGTTTTTACTATTAATCTTGCATAAGTTTAAAAAGAAAAACCTCATAGGGTAATTTTACTTTAAAAAATTAGACAATAAATGTTCAACTAAGAAAAATTAAAGTGTAATAGATAAACCTCATTTGCTATTTTTGGAATTAAATGAAAACTTTATTACCCTATTTAAAACTCAATTTGATTAAATTAACGAAGTAAAATTCAAAATCTATTTTAACATTAATAATCTTATACACCTAAATATATACTATAAGTTAAGTTTAAACTTTTTTTTTAATTTAATCATTGATGAAATAAATAAAAAAGTAAAAATCATCATTCTAATTCGTTTAAAATTATCTTATAATTCTTCCTAAACTAAAATTAAGTTCTCAATATTTAAGTTTCATTTTTATTTTATTTATAAAAAGCATAAATTATATTTTCACATATATAACAAAAATATTTAAGTATCATACTTATTTTAGTTGAGAGTATAGCATAGGTATTTTCTGATTTCTCAATCAAAAAACAATTTTAGAGAACACATTTATAACATAAAACAACAATTTTAGGCCACATGAAAAAAAACGTTTTGCTTTAATAATTTGTCTAGAAATCATGGGAGAGGTGACACGTCAACACGCTCCACTTGCGAGATACTAAAAGTCAACAAACTTCCAAGGCCATCTCCAATGAGGTATCTTAACAAGATATCCATTATTAAAATAATTGATAAAATAGAAAAAAATGGAGAGAGATTGAGATGGGTTTCTCAAATGAGAAACTCAAGGTTCTTGTTAAGATATTCATTTGACACTTGTGAGTTAATGATTGGATTAATTCTTTTAACAATAAAAATTTTAATTAATTAATCAAATAAAAATAAATATTATAAATTTATATAAGGGTATCTAACCGTTGAAGATGGTCTAACCTTCTAGATAGATAGATTTCAAAGAAAATACCAAACAGAGTAGAGTAGGCGGCGTCCTTTTGGAGTCAAATACGAACTAGGGATGTCTGCTCTCAATAAAACTTGATCAAGAATTTTTTCCTTAAAACTATAATTATTTAAGAGAAATATGAACGACTTTAAAACATAATTGGGTTGTACTTTAATGTACCGTACTCAGTCAAACTTTTTATTACTAGATCTGAAATATTTCTTTATTACTCTGTTTATTCTCTATTTGTTTCTCGATAAACTATCATCATTTGAGGTCTAGTATCTTGAATTTTATGGAAACTTCATTTTCTTTTTAAAAATCCTACTCCTGTGTGACTAGTAAAAATCTCGTAATTAACAACTCTGTGTAAAAATATAGTTGAGATATTTCAATGCTTAAAATGATGAGGGTTTCTTGGGAAGCAACAAGAGAACTAAAGAGAATTGTACTTATTTATTTATTTAAATTTTTAATTCAAAGGTTTTGATATCCAAAGTAAAGGTCACTAGAGTACATAACCCATTTAATTTATATCTAAAAGTAAAACTCATTTAGTTCACATTACAATACTATATATATATATATATATATGTTTATGACTTCATTCTGATTTCATCTTTTTGACTTCATTTTGCAATTAAATATGTTGAAAATAATTTCAAAAATGCATTATGATTAGAGACTGGCCAAAAATACTTAAAGGCAATCAATTTACTCAAAACTTAATTTTTATTACTATTTATCTTTCATAGACAAACCTCATTTGCTAATTTTACTATAAAAAATTACGACAAATAAACGTTCAACTAAAAATAGACTAAAGTGTAATAGACAAACCTCATGTGCTATTTTTTGGAATTAAATGAAAACTTTATGTTACCTATTTAAAACACAATTTTATTAAATATACGAAATAACATTAATAGTAAATATAAACTTAAATATATAATATTAGTTAAGTATTAAATTTTATTTAATTTAATTAATGATGAAATAAACAAAGAGTAAAACTCACCATTCTAAATTGCTTAAAATTATCTTATAATTCATCTTAAATTAAAATTAAGTACTCAATATTTAAGTTTCATTTTTTATTTTATTTCTAAATAAGCATAAATGATATTTTAACATATATATAAAAAAATATTTAAGTATCATACATATTGTAGTTGAGAGTATATGATAGGTCTTTTCTGGTTTCTCAATCAAAAATCAATTTTAGAGTACACATTTATTATAGAAACAAAACAGTTTTAGACCACATGAATAAAATATTTTGTTTTAATAATTTTTCTAGAAATCCTAGAAAAGGTGACACGTCAACACGCTCCACTTGTGAGATATTACACGTCAACAAACTTGTAGGACTATCTCCAATGAAGTATCTTAACAAGATACTCCTTATTAAAATAATTAAAAAAATAGAAAAAATGGAGAGAGATTGAGATGGGGTTCTCAAATAACAAAATCAAGGTTCTGGTTAAGATACTCATTTGACACTTGTGAGTTTATGATTGGATTAATTCTTTTAACATATAAAATTTTAATTATGTAATTAAATCAAAAAAAATATTATTAGTTTATATAAGGATATCTAACCATTGAAGATGGCATAACCTTCTAGATAGATAGCTTTCAAAGCAAATACCAAATAGAGTAGACTGGGCGGCGTCCTTTTTGACTCAATACGAGCTAGGAGTGTCTGGTCCCAATAAAACTTGTTCAAGACATATTATTTAAAAACTGTAATTATTTAAAGGAATCTGAAGGAGTTTAAAAAATAGTTGGGTTGTAATTTAATGCACCGTACTCAGTCAAGCTTTTTATTACTAGATATGAAATATTTTTTTCTTACTCTATTGTTTATCTATATATTTCTCGATAAACTGTCATCATTTGAGGTGTAGTGTCTTGAATTATGTGGAAACTTCATTTTCTTTTTAAAAATCCTACTCTTGTGTGACTAGTACAAATCTAGTAATTACCAACTTTATGTAAAAATGTAGTTGAGATATTTCAATGCTTAAAATGATGATGGTTTCTTGGGAAGCAACAAGAGAACAAAAGAAAATTGTACTTATTTATTTATTTAAAATTTTAATTCAAAGTTTTTGATATCCAAAGTAAAGCTACTAGAGTACACAACCCATTTAATTTATAAATACATTTATTTTAGGTTTTTTTTCCAAATCTGCCACTTTACTTAATCATCATTTCTTATGCTACCACTTTGTGCAAAACTTTCTGAATCTACCACAATGTTGTGGTAAAGTAATAAAAACTGGACAATTATGCCCTTATTTCATGTGTGAGATAGTGAGAGATATGATACAATGGATGAGTTGAGAAGACAAAAGTAACGGAAGAGAAGAAACACATGTATGAGTATGTTGGTTTTTGTGCAAACAAATTAAAATATTTATTCAATCTCATTTTTCTATCTCTTTCTCTTTTCTATCTCTCTTGTCTTTTTCTCATTTTCTAATCTTATATTTATTCTCACAATCAGAATATTTTCTTCTAATTTACTCAACGATAAGACGAAATCTAGAAGAAAATGTAAAAAGGTAGTTTTATTATTGTCCATCGTGGACCACTCCTCCAATCAAACACAATATCATTATTATCCACTATAAATATATATGTGTTTTTTTGTCCAGGACAAAAATGTCTACGATATATAGATATGTTTTATATCATCGATAATTATTGTCCATGATGTAGGCTTGTCCACCAGATATTTTGTAGACTTGTCCACCAAATGTTTTTGAAACACTAAACATAAAACTTTGAGTGGACATTATTAAATAAAAATACGCCTTATTAAAATAATTGGGGTATGTTGTTAAGATACGCCTTATTAAAATAATTGAAAAAATAGAATAAAATAGAGAGAGATTGAGATGGGTTTCTCAAATAACAAACTTAAGGTTCTTGTTAAGATACTCATTTGTCACTTATGAGTTTATGATTGGATTAATTGTTTTTAACAAATAAAAATATAAATAAGTAATTAAATCACAAAAAAATATTATTAGTTTATATAAGGGTATCTAATCGTTGAAGATGGCCTAAGCTTCTAGATAGATAGATTTCAAAGAAAATACCAAACAGAGTATAGTATTCGGTGTCATTTTTGACTCAATACAAAGTAGGAGTGTCTTCTCCCAATAAAACTTGACCACGACATTTTTTTTTTTTAAAACTATAATTATTTAAAGGTAATCTGAACGGGTTTAAAGCATAATTGGTTGTATTTTTATGTACCGTACACAATCAAACTTTTTGTTACTAGATCTGAATTATTTCTTTATTACTCTACTGTTTCTCTATGTGTTTCTCGATAAACTATCATTATCTAAGGTCTAGCGTCTTGAATTTATTGGAAACTTCATTTTCTTTTTAAAATTTCTACTCATGTGTGGCTAGTATAGATCTAGTAATTACCAACTATGTGTAAAAAAGTAGTTGAGATATTTCAATGCTTAAAATGAGGGTGGACGATCTATTTCCCCTCGATAACTATAAACCGTTCTCCGAACATTTGCCCTAGTGCCAGATCCCCCCCCCCCCCGAAAGCAAAGTTTTAAACATATTTCCACCCGAATCAAAAGTTTTATAGCACAGTCCATCCGAATCAAAATTTACACGGTTTAATCTCGAAACCGAAAGTAAACCCAGAAAACTAAACCGAAACACATGTTTCGGCTTTAAACACAACTCGACAACCCCACAACCCGAAAAACATACCCAATCCCTCTAAATCCCCAATTCCCTCATAAATTCTAAAATCTGAAAACGAAGAACCCTAACTTAGATTTCTCAAAATCTTGAGCCTGAATTCCAGAATTCAAGAGTAAGGATCTTATTTTTTTTTTAATTTCGCATTCTATGTCTTATAATAGATATTCTATTAGCTCGATATTGTGGTGATTTTCGAATTTCAATTCATTCTCGGGTTTGCTTATTTTCTTGATGATTCATGTAATTCTCAGATTTGTAGGCTGAAATGAGTAATGCATCAAGAGTTTCAAGTGTATCATCGAGTGGTCGTACAAGAGAACGAGTGGTTGGTGTACCTAAAAGATGTTGGTGTGGGGAACCAATGGTGGGAAGAATTAGCAAGACCGAGTCCAATCCTTACTGTAGATACTACCGGTGTGCATATGCTACATCAAAGAAGGAGCTTCTATATCATTCTATTGACAAATGTTGCATCCATTATGATTCTTGATGTTTGGTTGTTAACTTTATCTTGTAGCTCATCAATGATAACCATATTTCAAATGGGTTGATGAGGCATTGGTGGAAGAGATGGAGACATTGGAACTGTCATACTCGAGGCTTTAGAAAGAGTTTGAGAAGATTAGAACACATCATATGGAGTTTGAGAAGAAGGAACTGAGGCTTGAGAAAGATATATTTCACAAGACCATGGAAGCTAAAAATGATATGAAGAAGATGATGATTCTTGTAGTCATTGGTTGTGTCATCATGGTGCCTTGCATTAAACTAGTTGGTTGAACATTATGGTCATTGTTGTATGGTTTTTCTATGTGTTATGGTCATTGTTGTACTCAATTTAGCTTCAATGTTATTGTGTGTTTCTTATTCAATGTTTATGGATTCTAATTTATCAATGTAGAATAATAACATAACAGAGAAATTAAATTCCAAAAAGCTTAGACTCACAAAAGATTAGGTTCAGGCAATGGTACACAAAAACAGACCCCACATTACCCTCCAAAAACATACCCTAGAGTCGTCATTATACATGATTAAATAAGTTTCTACCTGATATGCTCAAATATAATACCCTAAAAGTACTAAAGCAGTTGCTGTAGTATATTAGGGGTTGAACCACAAAGACTCAAGATAACACTCAATACATTTCAGAATATGAATTAAGCTAAACAAAATCAATATAATTAATTAAAAATAGCAAACGATTAAAACGGGTTGTAAGATCAATGGAGGAAAATGTTAAGCCTAGGGAAATTCGCCGGTAAATCAGAATTGCAGATCAAACAAATTTTCAGGAATATAATTCATCACCGTTCTTGAACTTGAAACACGAATATAAAACCAACCAACTTTCGCTGTGAAAATTATCTATGTCTAAACCTAGAATTCCAAATTTCTTTGCAAATCCTATGAATTCAAACAAGCATTTATGATCAGGTTCAATTGTTCACAAAATCCTAAACCAAATTTCTTTGCGAATAGATCTTTTGCTCACCCAACACTAGTTCAGGAAATCAATCACACTTTCGTGCCAATTAGTCAACCTAATATCAGATTCTAGGTCGCGAAGCTAGAATAAGCAATGATCACAAGTCTAGATGAAGAACACTACGGATTTTTCCTAACAATTCATCAAACACCTTTGAATAACCTTAAACCTAACAAAGAATCTACTCAGACATGGTGAATAGAACAAACATCATGAATAAAATAGATTGCATTAAAGAAATAGAGTAAAGAGTACAAAGAGGGTTCCAAATCTTCTCCCAAAACTCTGCTACAGTAATCCATATCTCCGGATCTCAGTTATCCTCCAAAAAGTGACTCAAAAACCTAATTATATCCTAAAACACGTTTGGGCTTAATTATAAATAGTAAAGTCTTCTAGGCCAAAGAGTACATTCTTCAAACTTGTAGAGAGTCGCGTTCTCTTCCTTGGATGTCGGTATCGACCGATACCATAAGTGGTATCGATCGATAGAGGAGCAGCGAGTCATGTTCCTTCCAAGTGTCAGTGTCGATCAACACTGGGTGGTGTTGGTTGATCGACACACATGCTTCATATCGGCTCCCGAATTGCTTGATCCATTTTCAGCTCCAAAATGCTCCAGAATGCTTCAATAAGTCCAATTTAGCTCCAAACATACTTAAATCCTGAAAAGACTCTAAAAGACTCTAAAAATGCTAAAAAAACTCAATAAAAAGGACTTATATCATAGTTAAAAACGGGTAAAACCCATAATATATTAATGCCCCCAGGCTTAGCCTTTGCTTACCCTCAAGCAAACAGAAAATCAAACAAAAAAACGAGGTTTGAAAACACAGAGACTCACCTGTTCTTGAAACACTAAACACTGCAATGAACCTTTTTCCTAATGTCTTCTCATTACTTCACCAGTTCCAAATCTATCCACCATGTACTTCTCGGTAGACATTTGCAGCTCACTAGACTTCACACATTATCTCACAATATTATCCATAAAAACTATCAATGCGGTTTCATCGCTGCGATCAATGTTCAAGAACCTTCTAGATTCTTTCCCATACAATATCATGATAAAATAATCACCCAAAATTCACTCCCTTCTTTTCTGGTATTTAGTTCCTCTCCCCCAGACTTTTTTCTGTGCACATACACTTTGAGGTTCGATACGCGAGTATTGATGGTGTTTGCCGCCGAATCCCCGGTTCTTCCACTCTCTATGTATCAAAGGCGTAGGCGAATAGTGGTATCACAGGAAATTTTCCTAACCTCGCTTCCAACCTCTGTGTGATCATTCCTTCTAAGCAGAATAATGGGATCACTGGAAATTTTCCTAACCCTCCACTTAGAAGAAAATCATTTCATCTGCTTAATTCTTGGACTTAGAGTGAGGAAGAGGTATACCATTACTTTAAAACAGATGGGTTCCTTTGTCATATATGAATGAGGAATCAAGCTCCATGAACACCAACCACATCGATGAAGTGCAAAAATTTTGGCTCAGGTTTCGATGGACTCTGCTGGAAACATGAGTGTCCCCTAGTTAACTGGTCAGTCTTTGGATTTTTCATTAGTCTGTTTTGAAATACTGGTTCTATAACTATGGATACTCAGAAGTAAAGTCAAGACAGTGGATACAGAAGCAAGATCATAATCTCCTACAAAATTTTGACTCAATAAAACAATTTTGACACAAAAACAACTAACTCTAAGAAAAACAAACACCATTCAACAACTACCTCCCCAGACATAAACAACACTGTCCCCAGTGTTATCGAGTCTAGAAACGCAAAGAAGTTATCCGTGTGTGATGGTTGGTATCGACTGACACTGGGTGGTATCGATCGATACCGTGTGTCTGTCGATCGATACAAAGACCTCTTTTTCGTGATACTGATGCCAAAAATTCGTGCTAAGTGGTCCAAATGTTAAAGTGAGCACTGTTAGATCACTGGCACACAAGTTCGAAGTAACAATATCGCATAAAACCACAAGTTCAAGATTAGATAGAAGTGCGGACAGGAAACATGGTAGTTCAAAAGAAAAGAAAAATAAGAGGAAAAAGAGAAAGAAAAAGAAACGTGAAACCATAGGAAGCAGAGAGCCTAATCATCTGAGGTGTCATCATCGGAGAGATCTCTGCGTGAGGAGGGTCCTGGTGCTGATGGTGAACGAGCGTCTGCAGAAGACTTGCAGCTGTAGCGAGAAACAATGGCCCAAATACTCTGCAAGCTCTCCACGACATACCTCTGAAAAGTAGCGGTCTCCATCGGCAACTTCGGAGGGGTAGGAAATGAAGGTGCAGGAGCGGATGTAGACGTGTGTCATGGACGACGAGATCGACCTCCAGCAAGGTCGGAAGTGGGTGCATCCTCAGCATCAATGGGAGCAGGGGGTGCGCGAGGCATAGCACAAACGCGTGTGGCCGGTGCAACGGAGAGCAGGCTAGGGTCTGGATCGAATCACAGACGAGAAGCATCCCCGCCGATAGTGGTCAGCACTCTGTTGGAGAGCTGCACCAAAAACTCTCCATCATTCGTGGGAAGACACCAACGCCGTGTTGGTTTTAGCCACCTCATATGTTGCAGATGCTGCTCATCCATAAGAGAGCGAGCTATGACAATCGAGCACCCGAAAGTGGAGATGCCAAAATCCTCGAAGATGGGAGTGAGAAGGCTGCCGACCGACTCAGTCTTCCGCGCAGTGGCGTAGTTGCGTCCCGTTAAAGGTTTGATCTTCAGAGAGACCAAGTGATGTGCGAAGATGCCTCCCATGTTGACTGCGAGGTTCAACTCGGGCCACTCATATCGATCCTCCAGAATAAGGTCACCGATGGCCTTGTGGAGAAAAAGTAGCTCAGAGATCCGCATCTTGTTTGACTTTATCTTGCAGAGGAGAGTGTTGCTCAAAATGCGAACGATGCAGCAGAGAGTGGGGTGGCGAACATCCATCTACGTGGTGTTCTTGGAGTAATAGGCTCCAAGACCGATATGCCCCCAAAAGACCTGGACATCGTGGAACTGAGTAGGCAGAGCTACCTGCCTGAGGTCGCGGTCAAAGCCGTAGATGTCGCAGAAGTCAGGGATTGGTAGCCTATAGCGTACTTCTCAGATCAGAAAGGTCAAAGTGACCTCCAGCGCGTCAGGGTGAACCTCGTCCCTGTAATAGACATGTGTAGTCGCAAGAAATTGGCGGACCAGATCGGGGTAGAGATCGTACTGTCGCGTGTGTGCAGTGTCCCCAGACCAATCTTGTCGAGCATGTCAGAGAGCTCCACATCGATGCCCAAGCGGCGTATCGTATGAGTGTCAATAAATCGCGTAGGTACCACTGCGACACGCTGCCATTTGTTGTAGAACAATGTATCGTACTCGTCCCACTCTTCAGCGATAGGCATGTAGATGCAGGCATCGCTCTTCGTCTCCTCCTTGGGCGTGCTCGCCCAAGCTCTCCTCAGGATGATCTTCTTCCCTTCCAGCTTTGGCCAGGGAGGCCTAGATGTAACTGCGGGTGCTGAGGGAGGTGGTGTGGTGTGTGGTGCGGCTCGCAGGTTGCTAGAAGAGACCACCAGAAAACTCTGAGGACTAGTGTCGTTGGTGTAGCCTCCTTTCAAGACCTTGTAGCGGTCGGTTGTGAGACAAGCCATCACAACTCCTGCGTGCCAGAACGACCCATCGAAGGCTTCGACTAGATCCTGCAGATTGTATTCGTGCTGTGGCGGGTTAGAGCTAGAAGCATCTGAGTGGCGGGTTAGAGCTAGAAGCAGATTGTATTGCAGTCAAAGACAAAGCAATAACAAGTCACACCAAATTCTCTATGTCATGCACCATAACAATATGTGATACACCAGCAGCAATCCACAATAATACGTCCAATTCGAATACCAAATCAAATTCACAAACCGTTCTTCACATATTCAGGAACCAAAAATCTCAAAAATCTAACTTGCAAATCAAGCACATTCAAACCTATGGGGGTGTCAAAATTCCTCTAAAACTACTCAGGAAGTGAGAATCATTCAAGAAGTTAAGGTATAAGAGGCAAAAATCGATTTCCACAAACCTAGTGTCAGATTGAAAAAGGGATTTTTCGAGTTTCATACCTTGTAGATCGAAAGAATGGTTGCTAGAATGACAATAAGGATGAAAATCTGATGAGATTGGGTGTTGGAATCACTCAAATCGGTGAAGAAACGAAGAAGTTTTGAAAAGTTTTGAGAGAGATATCGGTATCTAGCGATGGAGAAGAATGAAGAAGAAGAAGAAAAACCCGATGGTATATAAAGGAAGTTACCTGGGCAGCGGGTATCGACTGATACCATAAGTGGTGTCGATCAATACTCGTGGCAAGTTATTACTCCTTCTTGGTGGATGTGGTATCGATCGATACAGACTGGTGTCGATTGATACTGCTCAACTGAACTTGGTTCACTTGAAGACACAAGACACAAAACCAAAAATAAAATAAAAAATAAAGACTTATATACAGACTCACCAGTGGGTTGCCTCCCACCAAGTGCTTGTTTAATGTCATTAGCTTGACATGGTAATTGTTCAGGCATTGGGTGGTTCAGCCAGAGGCAATATGTGACCATCTGGGACTGCGGCTTTTGCCCAATAGTGTTTCACCCGCTGTCCATTGGCAGTGAATACCTTGCCTTCAGCATTTATCAGCACGATTGCACCGTGTGGGCGGACTTCCTTGATTGTGAAGGGACCTGACCAACGAGAACGCAATTTTCCAAGAAATAATTGCAAACGAGAGTTATACATTAGTACCTGGTCATTGGGTTCAAAGTGGCGAGAGAGGATTTTCTTGTCGTGATATGCCTTAGTCCTTTCCTTGTACAACTTCGAGTTTTCATAGGCAAGGTGCCGAATCTCATCCAGCTCGTTCAGTTGAACCAATCACCTATGTGCAGCAAACTTGGTGTCAAAGTTCATCAGCTTGGTAGCCCATGCTGCCTTGTGCTCGATCTCAACCGGAAGGTGACACGATTTCCCGTATAGCAAGTGAAACGGTGTAGTATCAAGTGGTGTCTTGAAAACGGTCCTGTAGGCCCAAAGTGCGTCGTCTAACTTCGCAGCCCAATCCTTCCGTGTGGTGCCAACCATTTTCTCCAGAATCTCTTTGATTTGTCTGTTAAAGACCTCAACTTGCCCGCTAGTCTGAGGATAATAAGGAGTAGCCACGCGATGATGCACACCATATTTCTGCAGCAATTTTTCGAAAACCTTGTTAATAAAGTGAGTGCCACCATCACTTATGACGATCCGAGGTACTCCAAATCGAGGGAAAATAATGGTCTTGAACAGCTTTAGGACCACTGAAGAATCATTGGTTGGACTAGCAGTTGCTTCCACCCACTTGGAGACGTAGTCCAAAACAACCAAGATGTACTTATTCTGTCGTGACGAAGGAAAAGTGCCCATAAAATTGATACCCCAACAGTCAAAAACTTCGACCTCGAGGATGAAGTTCTGTGGCATCTCATGTCGCTTACTGATCTTCCCTCTCCTCTGGCAGACATCGCATTGCGAGATAAAAGTATGAGCGTCCTTAAACATCGTAGGCCACCAAAAGCCTTCTTGAAGAACCTTGGAAACTGTCTTGAAAGTAGCGAAGTGGCCAGAATATTCAGACCCATGACAATGATGCAGCACCTCTGGTACCTTAGACTGTGCGATACATCTTCTGTACATCCCATCAGAACAATGCTTGTATAAGTAAGGCTCATCCCAGAAGAATCTCCTTACATCGCGCATCAATTTCTTCCTATCATACTTCTTGAGGTGCTTTGGCTCATCCTCTGCAGCAAGGTAATTGGCTATGTCAGCATACCATGGTTGAGCAAGAGAAGTCACAGCAGCTAAAAACTCCTCAGCATAAGAGTCACCCGTAGTCGAAACAACTTTTGCAGGTGACAGGTATCGACCGATACTAGGTGGGTATCAATCGATATCGTGGTTATGTACTCGGGGAATTTTTAGATTCTCGGCGAAAATGCTGAAAATCTCAGTCTAAATGAAGTAAATCTTCTCCTCAGGTAGGGAATCATCAATAGGCACGGCTTCATCGATCCGCATCCTCGAAAGATGGTCTGCAACTCCATTCTCGACACCCTTTTTGTCTTTAACTTCGATGTCATAGCCTTGGAGCAAAAGAACCCAACGGCATAGGCGAGGCTTGAGATCCTTGTTCTGCAGCAGATATTTGAGAGCAGCATAATCAGTGTGAAAGGTCACATTGCTCCCAATTAGATAAGAGCGAAATTTCTCAAAAGAGAAAACGACGGTGAGTAACTCCTTCTCTGTAGTGATGTAGTTCATCTAAGCATCATCCAACGTTTTGCTGACATAGTAAATAACATGGAATTTCTTGTCCTTCCTTGACCCGAAACTGATCCAACTGCATAGTCGCTCGCATCGCACATAACCTCGAAAGGGAGGTTCCAATCTGGCGGTTGAACAACAGGAGCACTAACCAATGCCTTCTTAATCTGCTCGAATTCAACAAGACACTTGGGTGTGAAATTGAAAGTGATATCCTTACATAGAAGGGCAGTTAGTGGGCGTGCTAGCTTGGAGAAGTCCTTGATGAATCGTCGATAAAACCCGACATGACCAAGGAAGCTTCGAATATCCTTTACAGATTGTGGTGGTTGAAGGCTCGTCATAACTTGAATCTTAGCTCTGTCAACCTCGATCCCAACCTTAGAAACTTTGTGCCCCAGAACAATGCCCTCCTGAACCATAAAATGACACTTCTCCCAGTTAAGGACCAGATGTTGCACCTCACACCTCTGTAGTACCTTGCACAAGTTATCTAGACAGCCTTTGAATGAAGATCCGTAAACTGAAAAATCATCCATGAACACCTCCATAAATTCCTCAATCATGTCTGAGAAGATTGACATCATACACCTCTGGAAAGTGGCTGGAGAGTTACATAATCCAAATGGCATTCTTTTGTAAGCGAATGTGCCATAAGGACATGTAAATATAGTATTTTCCTGATCATCCGGATGTATCGGAATCTGGAAGAAACCTAAGTACCCATCGACAAAGCAGTAGTATGGGTGACTTGATAACCTCTCCAGCATCCGATCGATGAATGGCAGTGGGAAGTGATCCTTCCTTGTAGCAGCATTCAGCTTCATGTAGTCAATACACATCCGGTGTCCAGTGATCGTTCTTGTTGGGATCAGCTCGTCCTTCTCGTTTTTCACCACAGTCATTCCTCCTTTCTTAGGTACTACGTGAACTGGACTAACCCAAGAGCTGTCTGAGATGGCGTAGATGATCCATGCTTCCAGAAGTTTCATAATCTCCTTTTTAACCACTTCTTTCAGATTCGGGTTAAGCCTCCTCTGATGTTCGATCGAAGCTTTTGATACGTCCTCCAGATGAATCTGATGCATGCACAGGTCCGGTGATATACCTGAAATGTCATCAAGAGAATAGCAAAGAGCTTTGCGATACTTGCGCAGCTTGCTCAGCAGTAAGGCGACCTCTGCGTTGTTCAAGGAAGAATTGATGATTACAGGATATGTGGAATTAGGACCAAGAAAGACATACCTTAGATTGGATGGGAGTGGTTTAAGTTCAATCTTAGGAGCTCTCTCCTCACTCCAGTCACCAAATGAATCGTGTTGTGTAGAGGTGACGACCAATTCCTCAGGTGGAGGTGAATGGTGTCGATCGATACTCTTAGTGGTGTCGATCGATGCTCCTTGGCTGTTGTCAAGCATCTTGGCATA
The DNA here is from genome assembly GCA_004349715.1 of Crucihimalaya himalaica. Lineage (NCBI taxonomy): Eukaryota > Viridiplantae > Streptophyta > Magnoliopsida > Brassicales > Brassicaceae > Crucihimalaya > Crucihimalaya himalaica. The sequence continues at coordinate 40,933 of SMJT01000060.1, read as the reverse complement.
TCCAGCAACATCGTCACTTGAGTATACCTCTGAATTAGCTGAACAGACTAGTGCTCTCTCGAGCGGGTTCTCCGGATGTAACTTCATGAAGTACTCGTCAAATATGTCGTTGAAAGTGTCGACAAAGAATGTTTGCCCATCAATGGTCGGTTTTTTCATCATCTTCTCCATGTTGAAAGTCATGATCAAATCACCGATGTTAAGAGATATCCTCCCATTCTTACAATCGATTAGGGCTCCGGCTGTTGCTAGGAAGGGCTTTCCAAGAATGAGTGGATCCTTTGCCTCTGCGTCGTACTCCAGGGCAATGAAATCAGTTGGGACTATGCAGTCTCCGATCGTTATCTGAACATCTTCGAGTAATCCCTCGGGAAATCGAACTGAGCGATCAGCTAGAATCAGGGAGATTCTGGTAGGTGTGAAATTTGTCATTCCCATTCGCTTAGCCACGGAGTGTGGCATAAGGTTAACACTGGAGCCAAGATCGCAGAGAAACCGCTCGAATCTTTCTGTAAAAATTGTACAATCCAACACAAAAATTCCTGGGTCTGCCAGCTTCTCTAGAACCTTATTGAGCAGGATCGCACTACACTCATGAGTAATCCTTATCACTCCCTCCTCAAGGCTCACATTGCTTGATACTATCCGCTTGATATATCTCCTGAAAGCTGGTGAAGTCATGATGGCATCGACAAAAAGAAGCTCAGCAATCAACTTCTCTATCATTGCCCTACATTTGGCTTCTTCCACTTCCTTCTTAGTCTTGGTAGGAGGTCGAGGGAAAGGTATCTTGGGCACGTAGATTCTTCCAGTATTCATTGTGGTCTGTTTCTTCTCGACTTCTGGGCTAGTGTCGATCGATGCAGGTGGCTTTAAAACATCCTCGGCAGATCCTTGGACAGGTATCGATCGATGTTGTCTGGTATCGGTCGATACTGGATGGATATCGGTCAATACTGGTGTGATTTTGGGAGTGCCATCGTCGTCATCTTCAGCAAGATCGACAAGCTGCTTTGCATTATAAGCTTTCTTCACTCCTGAACTGACTTTTTTCCACTCCTCAAGGTGATAACATGAACATGTTCTCTCAGATTCGCTGTTTTCAAGCATGGAATCAACCTTGCTCTCCTGAGTCTTGGGTGGCGGGGTTTGGTAAGATGAGTTCCCATAAGTGCGAGTGTATCCGCTTTTTTGCACTGGTTTCTAGGCAAAGGAGTTTGCTCCGAAACTTGAAGGCTTGAAATCAGACTTGAATCCTCCTCGCTGAGAATTGTTGGTGAAACCTCGGTTGTTGTTGAACTGATACGATTGATTCTGAAAACCATTACCACCAATGTAGTTAACGTCCTCTGCTTCACCCTCATCTATATTCTCGACCACTTCAGCAAAGTGTACAGCCTTCTGCTGCTTGCCTATCAACAAGTTGTGCACTGAATCCAGCTTTGCGTGCACCTCAGCAATCTGCAATCTATTAATGTTCTCATTCTGCTTCTTTTGCTCATAGTCTGCATTCTTGGTGCTATTGCTAGATGCCAAGTTTTCAATCAGCACATAAGCATCCTCGGGATATCTCGTGTTGAAATTACCATTGCTCGCAGCATCCAGAGCCATCTGATATCTCCAATTGATCCCTCGGAAGAAAATACCCAGCAACTGAACCTGTGTGAACCCATGATGCGGACAATCTCTCTGATAAGATCTGAATTTCACCCAAGCAGCCTTAAACGCCTCTGTTGCTCCCTGAGAAAATTGGGATATCTTGTTCTTTACCTCCTCGGATCTCGCATCGTCGTAAAAGTTGTTCAGGAACGCATTCTTCGTCTCTTTCCAGGTGCTCAAAGATCCGGGAGGCAACTGTTTCAGCCAGTAAGCTTCATCCCCACTAAGAGAGTATGGGAAAAGCTTACAGAAGAGGAACTCATTGGGCACTCCATTGTACTTGATACTAGTAACCAAATCCTCGAACCTCTCGATGTGATCCATGGGATGCTCGTGAGAAAGACCGTGAAAAGGGTGCTGACCCACAAGAGTGTAGTATGCAGGCTTCATCTCAAAGTCATTCCTCTAAAAGGTGGGAATACGAATTGCAGACCGATTGGCATAGAACTGATCGGGTCTGTTGTACTCTCCAAGCGTCCTAGCGCAATTAACCAAAGCATTCCCAACGTTCCTGTGCACAGCAGGTGGGACAACTTCGTTGGCTACTAGTGCAGGGATAACGACGTTCCCCTCTGCATCAAGCCGCTATCCTTGCTCATTACACATATGACCTTCTTGATCTTTCAAAACCCCAACTTCATCGCGAGCGAGCACAATTGGATTGTTCATCTCTGCTTGCTTCTTTTTTTTCTTTGCTTTGCGCTCCAATTCAGCTAGTTCCTTGTTGGACAGATTAGTCAACTGCGTGTTCTTGTTCCTTCTGGTTTCACGATTAGGCATACACCTGAAACACAAAAGTTAAAGCATGTAAGTAACAAAATTTTAAATTAATTTTGACTAGTATCTACCGATACCATATGGGTGTCGATCGATGCTCGTCTAACTTAGTCGAAATTCTAAGCTAAAATCTAATGGCAAAATTAGAGTGCCCGGCAACGGCGCCAAAATTTGATATGCTCAAATATTATACCCTAAAAGTACTAAAGCACTTGCTGCAGTATATTAGGGGTCGAACCACAAATACTCAAGATAACACTCAATAGATTTCAGAATATGAATTAAGCTAAGCAGAATCAATGTAATTAATTAAAAATATCAAACGATTAAAACGGGTTGTAAGATCAATAGAGGAAAACGCTAAGCCTAGGGAAATTTGCCGGTAAATCATAATTGCAGATCAAACAGATTTTTAGGAATATAATTCAGCACCGTTCTTGAACTTGAAACACGAATATATAACCAACCAACTTTCGCTGCGAAGATTATCTATGTCTAAACCTAGAATTCCAAATTTCTTTGCAAATCCTATGAATTCAAACAAGCATTAATGATCAGGTTCAATTGTTCACAAAATCCTAAACCAAATTTCTTTGCGAATAGATCTTTTGCTCACCCAACACTAGATTAGGAAATCAAATACACTTTCGTGCCAATTAATCAACCTATTATTAGATTCTAGGTCGCGAAGCTAGAATAAGCAATGATCACAAGTCTAGATGAAGAACTCTATGGATTTTTCCTAACAATTCAGTTCAATCTAATAATTCATCAAACACCTTTGAATAACCCTAAACTTAACAATGAATCTACTTAGACATGGTGAATTTAACAAACATCATGAATAAAATAGATTGCATTAAAGAAATAGAGTAAAGAGTACAAAGAGGGTTCCAAATCTTCTCCCAAAACTCTGCTACAAGAATCCCTATCTCCGGATCTCAGTTCTCCTCCAAAAAGTGACTGAAAAACCTAATTATATCATAAAACACGTTTTGGGCTTAATTGTAAATAGTAAAGTCTTCTGGGCCAAAGAGTACATTCTTCAAACTTGTAGAGAGTCGCGTTCTCTTCCTTGGATGTCGGTATCGACCGATACCATAAGTGGTATCGATCGATAGAGGAGCAGCGACTCACGTTCCTTCCAAGTGTCAGTGTCGATCGACACTTGGTGGTGTCGGTCGATACACAAGCTTCATATCGGCTCCTGAACTGCTTGATCCATTTTCAGCTCCAAAATGCCAGAAAGCTTCAATAAGTCCTATTCAGCTCCAAACGTACCTTAATCCTGAAAAGACTCTAAAAGACTCCATAAATGCTAAAAAAACTCAATAAAAAAGACTTATATCATGGTTAAAAATGGGTAAAAACCATGATAAACATAAATAAGTGGCATGAAAAGCTTCAGCTGGTGGCTTGAGAGGCTTGAGTGAGAGAGGCTTGAGAAGCTTGAGTGAGAGATTCCTAAGAAGCTTCAGCCTGAGAAGATCCACCTTGAGAAACCTGAAACACAAACAGAGAGAGAGGACTGAGAAACACAACAGAGAGTTGGCACAACCTTCTTCTTTTTGGTATGGAACAGGCAGTTGTGATCATCAGCTCCACAGATACCACAATGCATAATCCTCTTCTTTACTTTTGTTTTTTCTTACTAGGAGACTCATTCACACCTCTCTTTCTCTTCTTGTCAACCTTTGCTAGCTTCTTTCTTTCAGGCTGTGGTGGTTCTGGAAGCGGATACACATTATTCCCTGAAGTTGAAGGCCAAAACCGTGCACCTCTCAAAGGAATAATCTCATCTGTGTAGTTCCTCTTTCATATAGCTGTCCGGAACCAATGACAGACAAAGTCCTTGAGGATTAGCTTCTTCAACAAAATGACTCCATAGGCATGTTCACAGGCAATTCCAAATATTTCCTACTTCTTGCAACTGCAAACCCTCTTTTTCAAGTTCACCTTATAGGAACAACCACTAAAAATTGCTTCATAATTGCCATTTGTGCTCCTAATAATCTTGCATTCAGAAGCTCTTTAAGCTCATTCTTGATAAATCCAGTAACATATGGTGTACAAATTTCTAAGAAATAAGAAACATACCCTTGTGATCAATACAAATGACAGAGAAATAAGATAGCACACATTCACATAATTGAAAGAAAGAAGCAAACATATACCTTTGTGATCATGAGAGATTACATATCTTTTTGCAATACGAGCCATGTCAAGTCTCCTCACAGTCTCTAGCATAGGCACCAAAGGCTTCTCTCTCGCCTTGTTGATAAAATTGTTAAAGGATTTTGTGGAGTTTTTTTCCACATCTTCACAGTAGTTACCTACCTTGTAGAAAGCTCACCAAGTCTTTGGGTTTGTCTTCATAACATCATTGTACACCACAGTTTCATAGCATCTAATCATCTCCAAGTGTTCCTCATACTCTGCTTCATTGTAACTCCATGCCAAGTTCCATAAAAATGGCTTCAACTGCTTTTTATCCCCATGACGCTTCTTCAAGTTTCCATAAATGTGTCTAACACACATTCGATGCTCAATGTGTGGTAACTCTAACTCAACGGCTCAGATCAATCCCTGAAACAAACCATAAATAAGTCCATCAATATGAAACAACATAGAACTAATTAAAACAAAGCAAGCTAGTTTCCTTTTGCCTATCAGAAACAATGATAAATCTATCACCATTTTGAAGTCCCAAATCAGACTTCAGCTTTCTTGCAAACCATAACCAATTTTCTGTGTTCTCCACTTGTACAACACCCTATTCAATTGGATATATTGCATTATATGCATCTCTTCATATAGCAACCAACAATTGACCCTTCATCTTTGATTTAAGGAAGCAGCCATCAACCCCTATTACTGGCCTACAAGTCTCTTTCCATGTTCTTCTAATTACATCAAAGCAAACATAAAACCTATTGACTCATCTTTACCTTCAACATTTTTCAGAGTATCAACCTCCATAGTGGAGTCCTTGTTCTCATGAACAATCTCTGAGACGTTCAAACTGAGTATCGTACTCTCTCTCTCTCAATCCACCTCAATGCCTTATTCCTAACACCTTGACACTGAGGCCTAGATACAGTAATCGAATGGTCTTTCTTTATTACTTCTTCAATCTTCTGTGGCATATAAACCTCGGGTTCATCTCTGATCTTATCTAGAAACAACCTAGCTATCATAGGAACCTTCAAAAGCTCACATTCGCCATTTGGTGTACACGAATGCTTATCCCTAAACACTCTAACCTTCCACATCACATAATTCGGCAAAGTAGAAGCATAGATCTTCCACTCACATTCTTCACCAACACATTTAAAACCGAATTTATTCTTGGCATCCTTAATGCATACTCGACCACAACCTCCTTAAAAGAAACTCCATTGAAGAATGCTTGGTTCTCGAACAATATCCCTTTACCATGTCTTATAGGTCTTCGAACTCTTGTTGGAACACCTCTGTCTGCCTCATCCTCACTGTATGGATACACATCGTGGTGAATCGGAGCTTCATCTACAAACTCTAGAATCAACTGCTCGATTTGATATTCCTCACATTTGCGAGCTTCTTCGCCAATGTCTCCTCCGTCACAGCCTCCGACATGCTCATCTCGAAGGATTAGAGCCATTGAACTTTGATTTCAACTTAGTACGCTTCAATTTGGGATTTTAACTTGATAAGCTTTGATTTCAGATGTTCTAGATTTCTAGGGTTCTTGTTTTGGGAAGGTATTGGTTAAATCAATATAATCGGGTATAGACGTGGTTTAAAAAACCAATTAAATGGTTAAGGATGGTATGATAGTAAATTGAGTCTAATCCATGTTTATGGGGTGTAAAGTCGGGAACTTTTGATTCGGGTGGACTGTGCTATAAAACTTTTGATTCAGGGGTAAATATGTCTGAAACTTTGCTTTCGGGGGAATTTGGCACTAGGACAAAAGTTCGTGGGTAATGGTTGTGATATGATAGTTAGGGGGAGGGGGGATGATATATCATGGTTTTTACCCGTTTTTAGCCATGATATAAGTCCTTTTTGTTGAGTTTATACATGAGACATGAAAGATTCCTAAACCAGCAGAAATCAAAGCTTGCACCACAAGGAGATGGTCCCTTTCAAGTGTTGGAAAAGATCAACAAAAATGCCTACAAAATTGAACTACCAGGTGAGATGAATATCTCTTCTACCTTCAATGTTGCTGATCTATCTCCTTTCAATGCAGTTCTACCTGTTCTGAGGTCAGAACCTTTTCAAGAGGGAGGAGATGATGAGGACATCGAAATTAGCTCAATCAAATCTGAAGAAGAGATCATTATTATTCCCACTATGAGTCAAACGCCATGGACTAGATCAGGTACAATGAAACTAAGGGAAGAGTTTAACAAGTTTGTAGAGAATCTCATCTCCATCATTGAGCTTGAAGATCTCCAAGAAGCTATGATTACCAAGGAAATGTAAGAAGAGGCTCAAGAGTAAATCTGTCCAGAAACAGTTTCCTACAGCACTAACTTGATCAATGCCAGTTTTGTGAATATATCAATTCAATCGTCTAGGAACATTTTAGAAACTTCCTACTGCACCAATTTGATCAATGCCAGTTTTGTGAATCTGTCAGTTCGATCCTCTAAGAACATTTTTCAAGGAACTACTTTATTCACCATTTCACGAGAAGACACGACCAACTAAACTCTCAAGGTATGAATTTGAATATAATGAGTTTATTTTCTTGTTTTGCATGAATATGACCGTTAGGTTTTAAGTGTCTTTTATTTATGCCATTTAATTTCGAGTCTGTTGTTTTTGCAAGTTTAGTCTTTTTATTATGTTATTATTTTTGACCCTAGAAGGGCTCTAGCTAACGGACTAGAATATAAAGTCCCTTCTCAGCTTTGTATCTTTTAACGTTGAATGAAATAAAATGAGTGTTTTTCTAGGTTTAAATTCTGAGAAAGAAGCAGCCTCCCTCTCCTTCTTCTGGTGTGTGATTTCTTGAAGATTGAGTGTTATCAGACTTATCACAGATCCTCCATTATCTGTGTGGCGTCTCTCGATCCACCCTCTATCCATCTCATTCTTTGGATTCTTCAAAGAGTGCCCGTCGGCCAGTTGAAGAGTTTCCATCTCGAAATCAACTTTACTCTACTAGTTCATCCACTAGAATCTCTAGAGAGTGCCCGTCGGCATGCTACAGATTCTCCATCATCCACCACACTTCATGATCCATCCCCTTGGTTCCTATATCAGTTTAGTAGATCTAGTAGGATTTCTATGAGTTCTTCATATTCATACTACTTGATATATCATAGTTTTTACCCGTTTTTAGCCATGATATAAGTCCTTTTTGTTGAGTCTTTTCCTTAGTTTTAGAGTCTTTCAGGTTCTTTTGAAGTTATAGGCGCGTATGGAGCCAATAGGAGGATTTGGGGAGTTTTTGAAGCAATCTGGAGTTGAAGCCGTTCGGGAACAAGCTCAGCATCGATCGACACTGAGGAGCATCGATCGACACCATTAGTTTGGAAGAACCACGACCAAAGAACCTGGCATCGATCGATATCACTTACAGCATCGGTCGATGCCAGCGACCGGAACGTCAACAAACCCAAGATTATCCAGAAGTTTTCCTTATTTTTCCGAGATAACTCCAAAA
>SMJT01000060.1:0-27429 GCA_004349715.1 Crucihimalaya himalaica | reverse complement strand
TCAGATTGGACGAATCGAGCAACGAGTTGGACGCTTAGAGCTTCCCCGAGAGGAAGAGCAAGCTGACGACGAGGACAGTGACCACACCATTGACGTCAGAGCAAGGAGAAGGAACCAGCATGCTCATCACCCACGACCAGAAAGGGAAGTGAACTGAGGTTTTAAAGACTTGAAGCTGACTGTTCCCACTTTTGCTGGTAGAGTTAACCCTCAAGCTTACCTGGACTGGAAGAGGCGCATGGAGTATATCTTCGACTACTATGAGTACAATGACCAGAAGAAGATAGCCCTTGCTTCAGCTCAGCTCACAGACCATGCTTTATCCTGGTGGGATCGAGAAACCCAGGACCGAAGGAGAAACAATTTCGAACAGATCACAACTTGGACAGCCATGAAGTTCAACTTCAAGAGGCGTTTTGTTCCACCCCACTACCACAGAGAGATGCAACGACAATTCAGACAACTATTCCAAAAGACTAAGAGTGTGGAGGAGTACTTTGANGACATTAAATTTCCCTGAGAAAAGGATAAAATTTATAGTAAATATGATGTTATGATTGATTATATATATGACTATGCTTCTTCATTGTTTATGTTAATTCCTGGTTTCGTGACTTTTGTGACTTTCTTACTAGCATGGAGTGTGGAGGAGTACTTTGAAGAGTTTGAGCAACTCAGAAATAGAATGGCATTAGATGAGAGTGAAGAAGTGCTCATGAGTCATTTCATTGATGGACTCAATGATCGCATAGCCAGAAAGGTAGAACGCCAACCTTGCCATGATCTTAACGAGTTATTACATGTAGCTGTGCAGGCAGAACAGGGAATCAAGAAGAAGGCTGCAGCAACCAGCCGCTCTAGACCCAACCAATGGAGTGCACCTGCCCCTCGAAACCAATGGAACGCACCCCAGCCCAGTAGCATTGACAAAGGCAAAGTTGTTGCAACAAATGCTCAGGAAAGGAGACCAGCCTATGAGGCACCTAGAAACAACCGTCAGGAACCAGGTAAGTCTTCTGTTCCTAATCCCAGAGCTAGAGACATAACCTGTTTTAAGTGTCAGGGAAAAGGACACTATGCAAGGGAGTGCCCCAACCAGCGAGTTATGATCCTTACACAAGAGGGAGGGTATGAATCCCAAGACGAGGAGGAGACCTTAGAAGTTGCTGATACAGAGGAGGAGATAGCTTACCCAGAGACAGGTGACATGCTAGTTGTCTGCAGGGCTCTAAGTGCAATGAGCGATCCTGACACCCTCCAGAGAGAGAATTTATTCTTCACTCGTTGTTCAGTCCAGAACAAGGTATGTAGTCTCATTATAGATGGAGGTTCTTGTACTAACGCTACAAGTCGAGTTCTTGTTGATAAGCTAGGACTGAAGACAAGCCCCCATACACGGCCATACCGACTAAGGTGGTTAGATTCCAACACCGAAATCAGAATCCAGGATCAAGTTAAAGTACCTTTCAGAATAGGTAAGTATGAGGATGAGGTTCTGTGCGATGTAGTTCCCATGCAAGTAGGACACCTCCTGCTCGGCCGCCCATGGCAGTTTGACAGAGAAGTCTTGCACAATGGTCGCACCAACACCCACTCCCTCACGTTTCAGAAACGCAAGTTTCAGCTTGCCCCATTGTCTCCTCAAGAAATTCATGATATGCAGTCTAAGTTTGCTGCTGAGGCTAAGGTAAGTAAGACTAAACTCTACATTACACCTAGCACTATTTATAAAGCTTTGGATCATAAAGAAACGGTGCTACTAATGGTGTTTAGAGATGTCTGTCTTACAGGGTCACTGGAAATAATTCTTCCCCCAGAAATCACTTCCATACTTGACAAGTTCAAGGATGTATTTCCTGAAGAGATACGAGCTGGATTACCACCCATAAGAGGGATCGAACATCAGATTGATCTAGTTTCTGGCGCGCCATTGCCCAACAGACCAACCTATAGGGTGAATCCAACAGAGGCAAAGGAATTGGAGAGACAGGTTCAGGACCTAATGGAGAAAGGCTACATAAGAGAGAGTCTAAGTCCCTGTGTCGTCCCAGTTCTGCTAGTACCCAAGAAGGATGGGACTTGGAGGATGAGTGTGGACTGCCGTGCAATCAACAACATCACCATCAAATACCGCCATCCCATCCCCAGGTTAGATGACATGCTTGATGAACTATTTGGTTCTAACGTGTTCTCTAAAATTGATCTCAGGAGCAGATACCATCAAGTCAGAATGAAGGAGGGCGATGAATGGAAGACAGCCTTCAAGACCAAGCAAGGTCTGTACGAGTGGATGGTCATGCCATTTGGTCTCACCAATGCCCCCAGCACATTCATGAGGTTGATGAACCATGTCTTAAGGGCATACATCAGTAAGTTTGTAGTAGTATACTTTGATGATATACTTATTTACATCAAATCATTTGAAGAACATTTACTGCATCTTGAGACTGTTTTGGAAACACTTCGAAAAGAAGGCCTGTATGGNAGAATGAAGGAAGGAGACGAATGGAAGACTGCCTTCAAGACCAAGCAAGGTATGTACGAATGGATGGTCATGCCGTTTGGTCTCACCAACGCCCCTAGCACATTTATGAGACTGATGAACCATGTCTTAAAGGCATACATCAGTAAGTTTGTAGTGGTGTATTTCGATGATATACTAATTTACAGAAAATCATTTGAAGAACATTTACTGCATCATGAGACTATTTTGGATACACTTCGAAAGGAAGGCCTGTATGGGAACCTTAAGAAGTGTTCCTTCTGCACTAATGAGGTAGTTTTCCTAGGTTTTGTTGTGAGTTCTCAGGGATTACAGGTGGATCAAGAGAAGAACAAAGCTATACAAGACTGGCCTACACCAATCAGCATAGGCCACGTGAGGAGCTTCCACGGACTAGCAAGCTTCTATAGGCGATTTGTTAAAGAATTAAGCACAGTAGCTGCCCCTCTCAAAGCCGTGATCAAGAAGGACATTGCCTTCAAATGGGGACCAGCCCAGGAAGAGGCCTTCAACAGCGTCAAAACTCGTTTAACAAATGCACCTGTTTTAGTTTTGCCTAACTTTGACAAAACTTTTGAGGTGGAGTGTGATGCTTCAGGACTAGGTATTGGAGCTGTGCATACTCAAGGAGGACGTCTAGTAGCCTACTTCAGCGAGAAACTAAGTGGAGCTAGCCTGAACTACCCAACCTATGACAAGGGGCTTTATGCCTTGGTCAGATCGTTAGAAACGTGGCAGCACTACCTCTTATCAAAGGAGTTTGTCATCCACACTGATCATGAGACCTTGAAGCATTTGAGAGGTCAGACTAAACTCAAGAAACACCATGCCAAATGGATGGAGTATGTGGAATCGTTTCCATATATCATCAAGTACAAGAAGGGCAATGAGAACGTTGTAGCAGATGCGTTATCCCGAAGGCATCTACTGATTTCGACATTGGAGGCTAAAATTCTAGGATTCGAGCACCTGAAGGACGCCAACAAAGAGGACCCAGACTTCAGCTCCATCTATCAAAAATGCACCCAATCACCCACATGTTCTTATTATATACATAATGATTATCTGTTTAGAGAGAAACGTTTGTGCATTCCTCAGGGATCTATGCGAGACTTGCTGATCAAGGAAGTACATGGAGGTGGACTTATGGGACACTTTGGAGTTGATAAAACTCTAAGTGTGCTTGTGGAGCATTTCTTCTGGCCCCACCTTAAGAAGGATGTGGAGCGATTCTGTGCTAAGTGTGTGACTTGTCTGAAAGCCAAATCCAGGTCACATCCACATGGTTTATACATGCCACTTCCTATTCCTACTATGCCTTGGGTAGATATTGGTATGGATTTCATTTTAGGCTTACCCAAGATCCGAGGAAAGGATTCTATTTTTGTTAGAGTGGACAGGTTTTCAAAGATGGCGCATTTCATTCCCTGTACCCAGACTAATGACGCCACACAAACAGCAAGCCTCTTCTTCAGAGAAGTAGTTCGATTGCATGGGATTCCAAGAACCATAGTTTCAGACCGGGACACCAAGTTTCTAGGCCATTTCTGGAGAGTTATATGGAGAAAGTTAGGCACCAAGCTGCTCTTCTCAACGACATGTCATCCCCAGACGGATGGACAAACTGAGGTAGTCAACAGAACACTCTCAACTCTATTGAGAGCCACGGTTGGTAAAAACTTTCGAAGCTGGTTAGACTGTATTCTTTTTGTTGAGTTTGCTTATAATCACGCTAACCACTCTGCAACTAAGTTGTCCCCTTTTGAGATTGTTTATGGTTTTAAGCCAGATACGCCTTTAGACCTTGTTCCATTGCCGCCATTAGATGTTACAAACCAGGATGGAGAAGTCAAGGCAGAGATTATCAAGAAGCTGCACCAGAAAGTGAAGGAGAACAATGAGCAGAAGACAGCTAAGTACAAGGAGTCTGCAGACAAGGGACGAAAAGAGCTCATCTTCAATCCCGGAGATTGGGTTTGGGTTCACATGTGACCAGAGAGGTTCCCAAACCAGAGGAAGAAAAAGCTATCACCCAGAGGAGCTGGCCCATTCCGAGTTCTGGAGAGGATCAGCAACAATGCCTACAAGCTGGACCTCCCAGGTGAGTTAACCATTTCCCAAGTGTTCAATGTATCTGACTTGCTTCCTTATCATGCAGGTGATGAAGTTCTGAGGTCAGAACCTTTTGAAGAGGGAGGNGAACTAGAAGACTTAGCGGCTTATTCAACAAGGCAGTTCAAGGCTTTCTAGCACAAGAAGAGAAGAAGAGTTCGATCAAGACTCAAGCAGCCCAAGAAGACTTGAAGATACTTTTCTCAATACAGCCCATCTAAGCTTGTCAGAGATCAGCCCATGAAGAAACAATGATGAATTCGACCAGCCCACTCCAAGCTTCTAAAATTGATTAACGTATGTGTTTCATTTTGCAGGATTATTAGAAGCTTAGGTTTATTTTATTTCATAGTTTGTATTAGGCGTTATTTATTTTATGCAATTTATTTCATTATGTTTTAGGACTATAGATTAGCATTTGTATTAGGGTTTCGCCCCATAAGGCATCAGCTATACGAGCCCCTTTATAAGGTTCCTTAGCAGCCGTGTATCATTTTTTTACCCATCTATAACATGACGCAGTTCTTCATCGTTCTCTGAGAAAGAGTCTGATTTTCGAAAATCTCTAGTTTTCCTTGTGAGTAATATCAAGGCGACTTAGTGATCTCTCTTATCACAAGAAATCACACTTGTGTGGCGACTTCACCTTAACCATCGATCCACCCTCCATTTCGAATTCATTCACCTTTCAATCGATCATACACTCATCCATTCATCATCTCATCCATCGATCTACCATTCATCTCATTCGATCACCATCTCATTTAATCCACCATCACATCTGTTGCATTTACCATCGATCCCTACATCCATCCAACTTCGAAGAAGGCTTGAGACCTCAGTCTACCTTCCTTTGATCGTTCACCATCGCATCTTACATCACCTCTACTCGGCGGAAATCATCTCATCTTTTATGCATCTTATTTACCAACGTGTGTCAAGGGAGAAAAATACCATTATTTTAAAACACATAGGTTCATTTGTAAAATATGAATGATGAATCAAGATCTATAAAAAATAACCACAACGATGAAGTGCAATAATTTGGCTCAGGCTTTGAAAGGACTTTGTTGGAGATATGGGTGTCTTCTAGTCAACTGGTCATTAGTCGATCTAGAACTGATTCTGTAACACTGGTCACCCAAAAGCAAGGTCAGAACAATAGATTCAAGAAAAGTATCATAATTTCCAACAGGTTTTGACTCAATAAAACAAATTTTGACTCAAAAACGATTGATTCTAAGAAAAACAAACACGTTGTCAGCAATTACCTCCCCTAGACTTAAACAACAATGTCCCCAATGTTATCTAGTCTAGAGTTGGCAAAAGAAATCAAAGGAACAGACTGCGAATGAAACGCAAAGAAGTTATCGTTCGTGTGATGGTCAGTATCGACCGATACATCCTGGTATCAAGCGATACCAGGTGTTTGTCAACAGAGGTTCCTTTTCTGTGGATGTGGTATTGATCGACACTGACCGATGTCGATCGATACTGCTCGTCTGGACCAGTTTCTCGTGCAGACACAAGACACAAAATCATAAATAAAATTGAAATTAAAAGTTATATACAGACTCACCAGTGGGTGGTTTGCAGAGAGACAGTGAATGCATATATGACAAACGTGTCATCCAAGGTGGTGTGTAAGCATTAATTGCATGTGGTCTACCAAGGAAGTGAGGAACAGCATCAGGGCAGGATGGAAGATTGGGTGGGAAACTTCGTTTTCCTGCACAGTCATCAAAAGAAACAACAAGCGCTCGGCGAGAATCTCGCGGCTTGCTTAAGTGTGAAGTAGATGGAAACATATGATTGATGACATTAGGTGGTTTGGAAATAGATAAAGAAGGTGCGTACCTTTGCTTTCTGCGAGGTGTCTGGTGTGTGAGAGGTGAGGGTTTTTGCTTGGAATCAGCTGGCAGGCATAATGCTGCATCGACCGACGCAAGGTCTGAAACTCGAATTTCACCACTTTTTCTGTAGTTTAGCTCTGCAATCCTTGCCTCCATTGTAAATACATGATTTTCCAACAGTCTGGCATTAATTTGAGTCTCTTCCTCGAGCCTAGTACTGAAAAGACACTCCTCACTCCAATCCTTAGGCACATTGTTCATTTCAGAGCTCTCAGCCAAATCTTCTTGAACAACCAGCTTGCTCATTTGCTCAGTAGCATCCAACACTTTGACATACCCAGCAGTAATGTCTTCTGAATGCTCTGTGGTTGGGTCCTCATCCATGGAAATCTCTACAAAAAAGGTTTGTCCGTCAATGGTAGATCTCCTCCTCAGCTTGTCCATGTTGAAGCTCATGACTTCGTCACCTAAATCAAGCTCTATATGTCCCTTTCTCACATCAATGATGGCACCAGCTGTTGCCAAAAACGATCTTCCCAAAATAAGAGGATCCTGAGGTTCTTCAACATATTCCAAAACCACAAAGTCTATGGGAATCATACAGCCTTCGATCATTAGTGGGACATCTTCTAAGACACCTTCTGGAATCCTTTTGGAAGTATCAGCTAAGAGGAGAGAGATCTTTGTTGGAACGAAATCGATCATCCCAAGGCTTTCAGCAACAGAGAGAGGCATCAGGTTAATGCTAGAGCCAAGATCACATAGAGAATGAGGGAACCTTTTAGTTGAGATGAAACAATCTAGTACAAAGCTTCCTAGATCAGGTAGCTTCTCTGGAATCCTACTCTGAATCATAGCACTGACATGTTCAGAGATTTTCACCTTCTTCTCTTTCCTGGAAACTGTCTTTTTCAGGAGAATTTCACTGATGTCTTTTGTGAGTAGAGCTGCTTCCTCAGGACTCACACCATTGGTAACCATCCTCTTAGCATACCTCCTGAGAGGAAGTGAGAACATTACTCCATCAATCAGAGGGATTTCAATCAGGACTTTGTCTATTATAGCCATACATCTGGCTTCTTCTATTTCCTGCTTAGACTTTCTGGGAGGTCGAGGGAAAGGTATCTTGGGCACATAGCCCCTTTCCTCGACAATCCTTGGTGTTTTTGAAATTTTTAGCTCAATCTGCAGGGGGTGTTGATCGACACTGCTCATCTGTGTCGTTTCTGCCTCAGTCTGAGAGGAGTGTCGACCGATACCAGATTGGTGTCGATCGACACAGGTTGTGGTGTCGCTCGATGAAAGTATATGCACTGGTGTCGATCGACACTGGGTGGTGTCGGTCGACACTGACGTATCAGATTCAAAATCACCTCTTGTGGTGATTCCATTGACGTGTTCATGCTGTGATTGAACCATCTTTCCCTTGACATCTGCTGATGTCTGAGCATATTGAGTTTCCAGCATCTTCAGATGAATGCTAAGAGCTTCAATCTTTCCATTCAGATCGGTGTACATGGCGTCCATCTTCCCATTAAAATCGACAATCATCTTCTGTTGTCCCTCAAGGATCTGTTCAAGCATGGATTCACCCTTGCTCTCCTGAGTCTTAGGCGGCAGAGTCTGGTAAGATGAACTCCCGTAGGCGCTGCTCTGCATCGGTTTTTGTATATACTGATTTGTTCCAAAACCAACTGGTTTGTTGTTCTGCTGGTATTGAAATCTCTGACCTTGAAAACCAGCACCACCAATGTTGTTAACGTCTTCCACTTCATCTTTTTCGAAATTCTTGACCTCATCAGCAAAGTGTACAGCCTTCTGTTGCTTGTCCATCAACAAATTATGCACCGAATCTAGCTTTACGTGCACCTCAGCAATCTGCGATCCATCCAAATTCCTAGCCTGCTTCTTCCGCTCGAAGTCTGCATTCTTGGTTTTATTGCTAGACGCCAAGTTCTCAATAAGCATATAAGCATCGTCAGGATACCTGGTGTTGAAATTCCCATTACTCGCGGCATCTAAGGCCATCTGATACCTCCAGTTAATCCCTCTGAAAAAGATACCCAGCAACTGAACCTGTATGAACCCGTGATGTGGACAGTCTATCTGATAAGATCTTGATATAAGACTGAAATGTGAATGATCAAGGAAGGAGGACTGAGGTCTCTTTCTTCTTTGAACAGCAAGGAAACGTGGTTGGAGAGAAGGGAGAATGATGCAACGGATGAATGATGGGCAGGACGTGCGCGGGATGAATGATTGAATGCTAGATGGATGGATCGTTGGTGTAGATGGATGATCGAGTGTTGAAGTGATGATTGGATGAATGAGGTGGTTCGATGGTGAGGTGTTAGGCGAATGAGGTGTGAAACGAATGAGATGGAAATCGATGGTGAAAGAGGAATGAAAATCGCCACACAAGAGATGGAGATCTTGTGATAAGACTGATCACTAAGTCGCCTTGATATCACTCACAAGGAAAGCTAGAGATTTCGAAAATTCAGACTCTTTCTCAGAGAACGATGAACTGCGTTATTTCATAGATATGTTAAAAAAATACACGGCTGCTAAGGAACCTTATAAAGGGGCTCGTGCAGCTGGTGCCTTCTTGGGCGAAAACCCTAATACAGCAATTACTATTCTAAAGTCCTAAAAAGCGAAAATATAATACACCCTAATACAAACTATTAAATGTCATAAAACGAACATATAAAAAATACTACAAAGTCCTAAACTTATTCTAAGCTTTTGGTCCTGCAAAATGAGCAAACACAATAATATTAAATGAAACACATACCTGTCGATTTTGCTAAGGAAGATTGGGCCTAGATGGGCTGAATGGTGAAAACCATCTTGACTTCTTCATTGGGCTCCTCCTGGCCTGCTAAGCACTTAGTCGATTTTGAAGAGGCTTCTTGTATGGGCTTGGACGCTTTTAATTGATCCAGGAAGGCTTGAATGCTCTTGTTGAATAGCTCTCTAAGTCTTCGAGTTCCTGATCTTGTTCTTGGTGGCTCTCTCATAATTGTGATATCTTCAGCAACTGGAACATCCTGAAGGACTTCTAACGGATTGTCTTCCTGTTCAGTTTCTATGTCCTCATCAGATCTGAATCTCACCCGAGCAGCCTTAAACGCCTCTGTTGCTCCCTGAGAAAATTGGGAGATCTTGTTCCTTAACTTCTCCGATCTCGCATCATCGTAGAAGTTGTTCATGAACGCATTCTTCGTCTCTTCCCAGGTGCTCAAAGATCCAGGAGGCAACTGCTTCAGCCAGTAAGCTGCATCCCCACCAAGAGAGTATGGGAAAAGCTTACAGAAGAGGAAATCATAGGACACTCCATTGTACCTGATGCTAGTGACCAAGTCATCAAACCTCTCAATATGATCCATGGGGTGTTCATGAGGAAGACCATGAAAAAGATGCTGACCCACAAGAGTGAAGTATGCAGGTTTCAGCTCAAAGTCATTCCTCTGAAACACAGGAACACGAATCGCTGCTCGATTGGCATATAACTGATCAGGCCTGTTGTACTCACCAATCGTCCTAGCACGATTAACCACAGCGTTTCCCTCGTTCCCACGCGCAGCTCGCGCGTCAACAACAGCTTGAGGGACAATGATGTTTCCTTCTTGGTCAAGACGTTACCTTCTCTCATTATACAAACGACCCTCTAGGTCTCTGTAAGCACCAGCCTCATTACAAACTAGAACCAATGGGTTGTTCATCTCTGCTAGCTCCTTTGCTTTCCTGAAACACAAGAGTCAAAACACAGACATCTCCAGCTTCAGAGTTATGCTCAACATACCCTCCACAACATCTTTTCCTTTCTCTTTCAGCTCTGAAGGGAGAATAACTCTAACCTTAGAGAATGGTTTTGAGGTTCCCTTGCACTTTACCTTATAATCGTATCTCCATCACACTTCTGCGGGGTTAAAGTTACATGGGTAACACCCTTGACTCCTTTGTTCTGCACTTTCTTTGTTTTCGTAGCTGTTTTGATGTCTTTCTTGGTGATGATAGAAGGGCCATCTAAAACATGATAGTTGGCTCATCATAAGGCTCGTCCAAAAGATCAATCACCAATGTTTCTCATGTGACAACAATGATGCAAAAGACATGTGTGGGAGCTCCTCTAGTAGGAATGACTTTGTAGTAGACCTCTATGTGAATGTAGGAGAACGAGATTCGCCTACTGGGTGTGTCCATAATCGCACCAGCTGTAGCCATAAATGGTCTTCCAAGAAGCAAAGATGTACTAGATCTTGCACTCATTTCCACAACCTGAAAATCAGTAGGAACCAAACAATCTCCTACTTTAACGAGCAAATCAGAGATTGTACCGTATGGGAGCGAGGTGGAAGAGTTCGCGAATGTAAGAGGCGTATTAGGAGATCAAATATCAGCTCCCAATCTCTCTGCAATTGCCCTTGACATGACATTGACGCTAGCCCCTGACTCAACGAGAGACTCTTTGAAATCAACTTCAGAGATAGAGCATGGAACTGAAAATTTTCTTGGGTCTTCCTTTTCAGTCAACTGCTTTATTGGAGGTGGTGTACTTCTTGCCTTGATGAAGAGTGCCTTAATCTCTTCCTCAGTTTCTCTGCAATCTCGGAAGTAACCAAGCAGAGGGCGGTTTTCCACCGCTTCTTCAAATGAGATGTTATTAGGAACCTTCCTCACCATCTTCTCAAAAGCAAGCAATTTCTCTGTAGTGATGGGGTTTCTGAGATGTCTAGGTGGCCAAGGATATGGCACTTTAGGCTTGTAGACACGTTCCTCAACAATCCTCGGTATTTTTGAAATTTTTAGCTAAGTCTGCAGGGGGTGTCGATCGACACTGCTCATCTATGTCGTTTCTGCCTTAGTATGAGGGGAGTGTCACCCGATACCAGATTGGTGTTGATCGACACTAGTGGTGTCACTCGATGAAAGTATATGCATTGGTGTCGATCAACACTGGGTGGTGTCAGTCGCCACTGACGTATCAAGTTCAAAATCACCTCTTGTGGTGATTGCATTGACGTGTTCATTATGTGCATGAACCATCTTTCCCTTGGCAGCTACTAAAGTCTGAGCTATTTGAGTTTCCAGCATCTTCTGATGAATGTTGAGAGCCTCGATTTTCCCGTTCAGATCTGTGTACATGGCATCCATCTTCCCGTTAAAATCCACTGTCATCTTCTGTTGTCCCTCAAGAATCTGTTCAAGCATGGATTCAACTTTGCTTTCTTGAGTCTTAGGAGGCGGAGTCTGGTAAGATGAACTCCCGTAGGTGCGAGTGTAATCGCTGCTCTGCATCGGTTTCTGTAGATACTGATTTGTTCCAAAACCAGCTGGTTTGTGGTTCTGCTGGTATTGAAATCTCTGACCTTGAAAACTAACACCACCAATGTAGTTAACGTCTTACACTTCATCTTTTTCGAAATTCTTGACGTCATCAGCAAAGTGTAATGCCTTCTTCGTCTTACCCATCAGGAGATTGTGCACTGAATCCAGCTTGGCTTGAACCTCAACAATCTGCGATCCATCCAAATTCTCAGCCTCCTTCTTTTGCTCAAAGTCTGCATTCTTGGTGTTATTGCTAGACGCCAAGTTCTCAATCAGCACATAAGCATCCTCGGGATATCTCGTTTTAAAATTACCATTGCTCGCAGCATCCAGAGCCATCTGATACCTCCAATCAATCCCTCGGAAAAGGTACAACCTGTGTGAACTCGTGATGCGGACAATCTCTCTGATAAGATCTGAATCTCACCCAAGCAGCCTTAAACGCCTCTGTTGCTCCCTGAGAGAATTGGGAGATCTTGTTCCTTAACTCCTTGGATCTCGCATCGTCGTAGAAGTTGTTCAGAAATGCGTTCTTCGTCTCTTCCCAGGTGCTCAGCGATCTCGGAGGCAACTGCTTCAGCTAGTAAGCTGCATCCCCAGCAAGAGAGTATGAGAAAAGCTTACAGAAGAGTAAATCATAGGACACTCCATTGTACTTGATGCTAGTGACCATGTCCTCAAACCTCTCATTGTGATCCATAGGGTGTTCATGAGGAAGACCATGAAAAAGATGCTGACCCACAAGAGTGCTCCATGAAAAAGAACACGAATCGCTGCTCGATTAGCATAGAACTGATCAGGCCTGTTTTACTCACCAATCGTCCTAGCACGATTAACCACAGTGTTCCCCTCGTTCCCGCGCGCAGCTCGCGCGTCAACAACAGCTTGAGGGACAATGACGTTCCCTTCTTCGTCAAGACGTTGCCCTCTGTCATTGTACAAACGACCCTCTAGGTCTCTATAAGCACCAGCCTCATCACGAACTAGAACCAATGGGTTGTTAATCTCTGCTGGCTCCTTTGCTTTCCTGAAACATAAGAGTAAAAAACATGTAAGTAATAAAAAAAATAATGAGTATCGATCGATACTGGGGTGGTATCGATCGATACCGTCGGACTTAGTCGAAATTCTAAGCTAAAATCTAATGGCAAATTTAGAGTCCCCGGCAACGGCACCAAAATTTGATATGCTAAAATATTACCCTAAGAGTACTAAAGCAGTAGCTGCACTATAGTAGGGGTCGAACCACAAAGACTCAACAAATCACTCAATAGAATATAGAATTCGAATTAAGCTAAGCGAACAAAGTAATGCAGGAAATAAACAGCAGAATATAAAAGTTGTGAAATTCAATGGAGAAAAAAACACCAAGCCTAGGGAGATTCTCTGGTAAATCAAAAATGCAGATATAATAGAATGTCAGGAGGATATTAAGCATTGTTCTTGAACTTGAAATACAAATGTAAAATCAACCAACCGTCGCTGCGAAGATTATCTATGTCTAAACCTAGAATTCCAAATTTCTTTGCAAATCCTATGAATTCAAACAATCATTAATGATCAGGTTCAATTGTTCACAAAATCCTAAACCAAATTTCTTTGCGAATAGGTCTTTTGCTCATCTAACACTAGTTCAGGCAATCAATCACACTTTCGTGCCAATCAAACAACCTAAGATCAGATTCTAGGTCATGAAGCTAGAATAAGCAGTAATCACAAGTCTAGATGAAGAACTCTATTGAATTTCTCCTATCAATTCAGATCAACCTAATAATTCATCAAACACCTTTGAATAACCGTAAACCTAACAAGGAATCTACTCAGATATGATGAATGAAGCAAACATCATGAATAAAATAGATTGCATAAAAGAGTAGAGTAAAGAGTAACAAGGGTTCAAAATCTTCTCTCTCAGGAACAGAGTTTCATAATTCTCTCCCTATCTCAAAACCCGAACAATGAATAAAATCCAGTCTCCTCGAAAGTGGCTAAAAACCCTAAATATAATGCTAAAACACATTCTGGGCTTAATTGTAAATAATAGAATCCTCTGGGCCAAGTTGCAGAATCTTCAAACTTGTAAAATCACGTGTTTTCTTTTCCTGCAGTTGGTGTCGATCGATACTGGGTTGGTGTCGGTCGACACCACGACTCTGTGCCCGCCGGACTGGACTGTCTTCACGAAAACTGGCATAAGTTTTGATCGCACCGTTAGAATGGCCTCAAACCACTTCCAAATGAAAGCTAATCCATTGATCTGTCTTATATCCAAATTTGAGCTCAATCCAACGGTGAGAAATTATTCAAAGGATGCCAAAAAGCTCTACAATACTCCAAAAGCTCCAATTAAGCTTCAAACGTGCTAAAACCTGAAAAGACTCAAAAATACTACAAAAACACTAGAAGGACTCTAAAAATAAGACCTATATCATAGTTAAAAACGGGTAAAAACCATGATATATCAACCGTTTGAGGCGACAAAAATCCAGTGAGAGATGTACGAGAGATCAAACGGAGTGGCGAGAAGATCGACGAAACGCGAAACAGAGTGACTGAGGTAAGGTCATTTTTGTCAATTGGTCTAATCATAAATGGTAAGAATGGAAATTGTTGGGCTGTATGGTATTTTTGGCTCAAAAACTTAAAATAACGGTATTTTTGAGAATTGCCCATTTCTTAAAAAAAGTGTTTACATATAAAATATTTTATGATATAATCCATATTCTTATAAAACTAATTTTACGTAAGGAAGCAATTATCACGTTTAAAATATTTCAAGAAAAATGATACAATTTGAAATGATAACATCCTAAGTTTTTTATGCAGTAAAAAAATAGAGATAAACTCTCATAAAAATGTACATTGAAGAAAAAAAACAAAAAACACAAAAATTAATTTTAACTAAATTTTCTGGTATATATATTGATAAGTTTATAATTATTAGTTTATGACCATAACATTTCGTAAGATATTTTTAAAATTATTATTTTACTAATTTATCGAATTATGTTAAATTTTACATTGACCCAATTTTGAATTGGAATCTTAATTTTACTGTAGTATTTTATTTTTTTTGCGTGTTCCGATTTCGTGTTTGGAGTATGTTTCGTTTTCGAAAGATGAATTATAATTTAGAATTATGGTTTTTTTTTTCAAGCAGAATTATGGTTTTTATTAATATTTTACAACATCATCCATCTATTATACCAAGTGAACTTTGTCTAGGCCCAAAGTCCAAAAGCTGGCCTGATTTTTACGGATCTTTCAGAACTACGTTTTATTAGTACTTTCATGTTGTAATCTTTGATCACTGAGATTAAGGCCTGCGACATTAAATCGTACCGAGATTTTCGGTTTTCGGTTTGGATCCTAGGAATTCCTCTTATTGACTTCCGGTCATTACTTCTCGCCTTTTGTTGACACAAGCTTCAGATCCTCTCTCGGGAAAAGAGTGTTTAACTCTTTCATGTTTAAGCCACTCAAACTCAACAGTTCTCCTCTGCTTCTCTACATCCTTGCTCTGTTCTTGTGAGTTCAAAGATCACTCTTCTCCAAGTCTCAACTGTAAACTGTTGTGATCGAGTCTTTGCCATCAAATCTTGCTTTTCAGAATCAGAGTCAGATGGTAAAATTTCAATTCTGGCGCTATTTGATTAGGTAGTACTAAGGTTAGCTTCAGTTACAGTTCCGTGAAGCTTAGACTTTTAAGAGTTTGCCACTGTTTTTGCATGGGTTTTGAGTACTAGCAAGATACTGAGAATTATATCAGTTTACAGTTGCTCATTATCTTACGCAAACCAAAAAACTTTTACATTATGCATATATAATAAACCTATATGTAGAAAAGACTGAAGCCATATTTGTGATGCAAGAAAATCCAAGTTCACAAAGTGGAATATACAAGGTCGGTTTATCAATCTAGGTGTGAGCTGATTGAGAAGAGAGTATTCCTGCATGGTTATGCTCGCCTTCATATGTTACAATTAGCATCGAAGATTCATCGACGCATCGCTCAACATGCTTCCTTGCTGGACAACCTCGCACGCTGCTACATTTATAGTATCCCCTGCAACAATGAAAACACAAGGCAAATTATAAAACCAAACATATCAAAAAGTCCAATGTTTTTTCTTTTCTTGTAATGTTAACTCACCTAGGATGAGGAGAACCCTTTATCGGCTTCTTTCCATATTTCCTCCACAAATATTCATCGGGAGGTATATCCGCAATTTTTTACTGATTGCCGGTACTTTAACCGATCGTTTCACCCTCAGTTTACTGTAAAGAACAAGCCAAACATCGAATCAAACAAACTCTTGGGAAACTTTTTCTCAAATAAGAACAAAACCAAACAAACACGTTTTCTTGGAACAATGACATTTGCTTCTACTTCCACAATTCAAACTACCAGAGCAACTAGTCCTCCTAGAATGTTGTGACATACGATCGGATCCTTGAGGTAATCCAATCAAATGAAACGAGTTCCTATCGTAATCTGTTACACTACCATCTATACTAAGTGATGAAACAAATGATCTTGATCCGTTTGACATACTTGGTGAATAACAACCACCACCACCAGACCCATCAAATGAGATTTAAACCACTATTGCTCCTTGAGTACACTCTTCGCTGATGGTTATGAATAAACTGATAAGGTTTTGGATCAACCGCTAGAAAAGACGGTGGCTTTAGCTCCAGAAACGACTTATCAACACACATTTTCTGGTTAAGCAATATCAATGAAGGATGACCCGGTTTAAGCTTTGGTTCAATTTCACCATAACCAGAAGCAAGAGCTGGTACAATCTGAAGAAGCTTTGGTGCTAGAACTGGAATACAACCACTTAAAGCATTATTACTGCAAATAGGACTTTCCAAAAACATGTGTTGAGGTAACAGAGAAGAGCTAAACTTGTACTTGTTGTTGTTGTTGAGGTTCTTTATCTTCCTTTGACCTAACCCTCTAGCCAAAAGAGAAGAGACTCTCTTGAACTTGGAAACAGCTTCTCTTGTATCAACCATTACGGATTTGGAATCTTTGGTTTGTTGTGATAAGAGATTCAACACTCTATGACAGCTTTCTGTTGCTGCTTTGTTTGCAGCTTCAACTTCTTCCATTTTCTTCCACACAAGTAAAACAGAAAATAACAACCCTAATTTCTCTTTCTCAACTTAAAGAAAAAACAAATCAGAAACTCATATCACCTTAGAAAGAAGGAACCTCCCTAACAAGCCAAAGCTAAAACGCCAAAAACCCTTCTGAAAAAGGACAACAATCGTCATGATGAACTAGCCCAAACCCTAAAATGTATAGGGGTTAAAAGAATAAGCTCATCAACAAGAAATCTCCCATAAATTTAGGGTTAAAAGTAGAAAATTCTTCTCTCACTATAAGAAGAAGAAACAAAAAAAATCAATAACTATAAAGCAAAGCTTCGTGAGAGGTGAGAGAAGAGAGAGTGAAGTGTAGTTTGGGTGTTGAGTTGAGAGATGGTCGTCGTCACAGTCACAGAGGAAGGAGAGAAAACAACAAAGTTCTCTGTAAAAGATTTTGTGGAAGCAAAACTGAAGGGGGGTCTCAAACCTAGTTTGCATCTACTTTTTCCTTTTCTTATGAAAATGTAAATAAGTTAACTTAAAATACAAGGAAACGAAAGCAAAACTGAAGGAATCCAAGGCAACGACGAACAAGAATGGGGAAGGGGGGTCTCAAACCCCCGATCCCACCAAATGAGGATCATAGCTTGCAATTGTCAAGGGGCAGGAGAAAGACTCACTTACCGTTGACTGGGAGAGTTGTGTCGCATGTAATCCTCAGGTTTTTTATTTTTATTGGACACTAAAAATGACAGGTCATATCTGCACTCATTGCAAGTAGATCTAGATTTTGATAACCTCTAAACGGTTGAACTGGATGGGTGTAGTGTGTGTAGTGGAGGTCTAGCTTTATTTAATTCTAAGGATTTTCCGGTCAAACTTTTGCTATTAGATGATCGGTTAATTGAAGTTGAAACTATAATCAATGAAAATCGGGTCTTTTTGACGTTTTATTTATGGTGATCCTGTTGTTCAAAATCGAGATTATGTTTGGGAACGATTGACATGTATTGGTATAAATAGACCAGAAGCATGGTTTATTATAGGCGATTTCAATGAAATAACAGGAAATCATGAAAAACGTGGTGGAAGAAAAAGATCTGAATCCTCTTTCCTACCTTTTCGAACAATGATCAACTCATGTGGACTCATTGACTTCCCATTTCAAATAAATGAGTTCTCATGGATATGTCAAATATCAAATGGTAGAGTGAGATGCCGTCTGGATAGAGTCATGGGCAATGGAGAATGGCATAATCTCTTTTTCCATATAAATGTGGAGTACCTGAAAATGTGGGGGTCCGATCATAGACCTCTTGTAGCATCCATTAGAGAAAAACCAAAAAAATTCTCGAGAACTTTCATTTTTGACAAAAGATGGATTGACAATCTCGGGTTTTTTGATGTGATTAAAGAAGGTTGGGGAGCCAATGACGCACATAATTCCTGGACTTTCTCGAAGAAAATCCAGCACTGTCGACGTGCAATGTCATCTTGGAAGAGAACAAATCAATCAAATACAGAAAAATTAATCAACGATCTACAAGATAATATTGATGAAGCATATGATGATGACTCGATTGGTCCTGAAACCCTTAATGACCTCAAAAGAAGGCTTTGCGACGCTTATAGGGAGGAGGAGAAATTTTGGGCTCAAAAAAGCAGGGAAAATTAGCTCGCTGAGGGAGACAAAAAAGGAGGATGGATTGACTCTAAAGAAGGTGTTGAAAAATTGGTGATGGACTACTTCGCGGATCTCTTTTCTTCCTCGATATCGAGCGTACCTCATTCTATCCTCAATGATGTCTCGCCTATGATTACCCCAGAGATGAATGAGAATCTTATACGGGAGGTATCTGAATAGGAAATTAGAAGAGCATTATTCTCCCTAAACCCAGGAAAAGCTCCAGGACCGGATGTGATGACCGCTTTGTTTTACCAAAAATTTTGGACAATTATCAAAGGGGATCTGACTAAGATGGTCAAGAATTTTTTCAGCTCTGGCAAGTTAGATGAAAAGCTTAACGAGACCAATATCTGCCTAATCACCAAGAACGATAGGCCGCGCGAGATAACTGGGTTTCGACCTATTAGCTTATGTAATGTAAGCTACAAGGTAATCTCAAAAATTCTGAGCCTAAGGATCAAGAGATGTCTTCCGAATCTGATCTCCGAGACTCAATCTGCTTTTGTTGCAGGAAGATTAATTACTGATAAAATTCTTATAGCACAAGAGAACTTTCATGCCCTCTGTTCCAATCCTGCTAATAGAAAGAAGTTTATGGCCATTAAAACTGATATGAGTAAAGCTTACGATCGAGTGGAATGGATTTTCCTACAAACTCTAATGGGGAAAATGGGTTTGATCTATGTTGGATAGGATTGATCATGCACTGTATTTCCTCTGTCTCGTATAGAGTGCTGATTAACGGGACCCCAAAGGACGAATTTGACCCTCGCGTTAAATTCATCAAGGAGACCCTATCTCTTCGTACCAATTTATTTTATGTATGGAAGCCCTTATTGCTCAAATGAGAAAACCTGAAATCGAGGGGGGGGGGGGAAATTGAAGGTCTTCGCATTGCGTACGCAAGTCCACGAGTTTCCCACCTTCTATTTACAGATGATAGCTTATTCTTCTGCAAGGCAGACCCAACAAAGCAAAGAAGTGATAGACATCATCCGAGCATATAGAGCAGCATCGGGACAAGAAATTAACTTCGCTGATTCATCAGTAATGTTTGGGCATGAAGTTGCATCTAAGCTAAGACAGGAAATTAAATCTATTCTAAGGATTTCCCAAGAAAGAGGAATGGGTACATATTTAGGAATCCCTGAGAAAATTCACGGCTCTAAAGCCAAAGTATTTGCCTTTGTTAAGGAGAGACTCCAAAAAACGGGTAAATTCATGATCAGCGAAATTTGTATCCAAAGATGGAAAGGAAATTCTGATCAAGTATGTGGCGCAAGTCCTTCCAACATATGTTATTTCATGCTTTCTCCTCCCAAAAGCGCAATCACTAATTTTTGGTAGAGTAATAAAGCAGATAGCTCAGGGATTCATTGGCTCTCCTGGGACTAGTTATGTGAGCATACCTCAGAAGGAGGCTTAGGTTTTATATCTTTGGAAGATTTTAATCTCGCCTTATAGGCGAAGCAACTCTGGCGATTGATCAGGTTCCCAGACTCCCTTCTTAGTAGAGTCCTTAAGGGAAGATATTTTAGATATAGCAGCCCATTGGAGATACAAACATCAAACCGACCATCATACAGATGGCGAAGTATATTGGCTGCAAAACCGCTACTGGGATCGGGGGTAAGAAAAACAATTGGCTCAGGCTTTACGACAAGCATCTAGACAGAGCCGTGGATCCCTGACACACCGGCGCGCCCACCAAAGAGCTTGTCACCAGTGAGAGATCAGCTCATCTTCGTTAACACGTTTATTGATTTTCAGACTAAACAATGGAAGCTCGGTCGTCTCCGGGAAAATTTTCCACCGGAGGAAATTACCCTGATGGATATTGTTGGACTCTCACTAAGTCGGGCAACTATTCTGTCAAATCAGGTTATATCGCCGCGAGAGCCATTTCTCGCCCTACTTGTGACCTCCCTCTTTAGGGACCAAGTGTGTCGGCACTGAAGGCGGAAGTATGGAAATTAAAAACTACACGGAAGTTAAAACATTTTGTGTGGCAATGCCTTTCAGGATGTTTGGCATCATGCCAACGCCTATACTGCCGCCATATTGGGAAGAAAAAGGGATGTCCTTCTTGTGGGGCAGACGAGGAGACTATTAATCATCTGATTTATGAATGTCCTACTGCCATGCAAGTATGGGCCCTCTCGTTAATCTCCTGTCCACCTAGGGTGTTTTCATCCTCCCCCTATACAATAATATAGATTTCCTGCTTTGGAGGGGAAAGGAGAAAAGAGCGATGATAGAAAGTTTGAGTATTTTCCCTTGGGTCATGTGGTATATCTGGAAGGCCAGAAACCGGAAATTCTTTGAAAATATATGTGAATCCCTGCAAGACACTTTAGAACAGGCTATACGCGAAGAAGAAGCTTGGACGATAGAAAATAATAGAGAAGTCCCTCCGGCAGAAATAGAGATTAATCTAGATATGTCGCGGATTCCACATGACATCCCTGTGTGCTTCATAGATGGATCCTGGCTTGCACCCAAAATCCTGGTATACTTTAGGGACAAAATCATTCAGTTGGAATCTCTTCTTTGGGCTATGCAATCACTTTTGGAGCTTTTGATGACCCACATCCTTATCATGACGGACTGCTCGGACCTACTCGTTGTGGCGTCTAATATGGAGGATTGGCCAACTTTTGCAGCAGAATTGAAGGATTTCATGCTCTTTAAAGATCGCTTTGTATCTTTTAGTATGAAGTATATTCCTCATAGTGCTAATACACAGGCAGATCATCTTGCAAAATATGCAAGATCCCGTGGTTTTAGTTTTTCCCATGTAAGCCAATCGGCTCCCGACTGGCTCTCTCTCGAAGAGAGTCTTGTAACGACTACTTAATATATGGTGTTTGTTGGAAAAAAAAAAAAAATATGTAGGATTGTTTTCTATCTTTAATATTTTTATTAAAAATGTCCAGATAACTTACAATTTATTATTCAATATACCCAATTTAGATAGTGATATCATTTTGGCTCAAGAAACCTTCGCCGGAAGGAAAAAAAAAACATATTAGATCTGAGGCTGGATCGGTGGCTTCCTAAGCACATGATCTAGCGTCCTCACGTATCGTCAGTTCGCCGTCTGTTCTTGTTTAGCCCTTTCGTGGTTTTGTTTAACTGCTTTCGGTTCGTAGGCGAAGATATCGCAGGCGGCGTAGGGTTGGTTGTCTCGCATCGGCTTCTGATCACTGGCTCCTATAAGCTTCAAGGATATCCGTTTTTCTCTCGTTCACGATAAGATGGAGGACGGTTTTTCTCGGGTTTGGATTTTTGATCTATGGCTCGTGGTGGTTTATTCGATTCATCTAGCCTCTGAGGCGCCATGTCTTGGGTCGGTTCTTGCGGCGGAGATTTAAATCGATTTCTTGGTGTTCGTCGTCAGGTGTTTCAAGAATTTTCCCCAGCCACCGTCAAGCAACATCTTTGGTTTTGACTTCTCCGGTAACATCTGATTATAGTGTGCTCCCGCCTATGAGTTTGTGGCATTGGGTTTTTGTTGTTAGTTTAGGGAGATATAAGTCATTGGCTTTGATAGATTGTTTGGGTTGGACAGTCAGTTTAGGCTTTAGTTCTTGAGTTCTTCGGATTTTAGTTTGGCTGCCTCGCTTTCCCGTGTTCTGTTGCTTGCCCGAAGCTTTGGATTTAGCTTGCTAGAGCTCCTTCGTTTTTGTGTCTGGCTGTTTTTGCTGTTATCCTTTGTTGAACTTTATCGTGATCTCTACGGTTCGATCATGTGCTTTTCTCCTCCCGAGTTTAGTTTTTTCCGATTAGAGGTTTGTTTTCCTCCTTGTCTATACACTCAGGACCTGATCGAGGTCTGGTCAGATCATGATTTCTAAGGAGGCATCTTCAAGTCGTTGTTTGCGACATTGCCGCATCCGAAAGATTTGTGGATTAGTTTGTGTCTCGCATTTTTGGTCAGAATAGAAATCTAGGATCATTAAATTTGAGAGGTATCCTAGCTTAGCAATAGGAGATTTCGTTAGATGCAAGATGGATGTGTGTTGTCCTTTGTGACTAGCTTTGTTCACATTGGTGTGAGAGTAAGTTCGGCAAATTCGATTTTCTTCGCACTTTCTTAAGTCTTTATCTTTTATTTCGCCTTTTACGGTTTGTATTTCGTCTAAATTAGTTTTCCTATATTTTAGTGTTTAGTTTTCCTTTTTGGGCTTTCGGTTTTCAGGGATATCTCGTGTTTCTGTTGGCTATACAATCCAACTTTGTATTTTTTTCATCATATTATTAATTAAAAACAGACGACAAAAAAAAAAACTTACAATTTATTATTACTATATATTTTTAAAGTGAGAGATTTCATACATATAAATATAATTAAAAATTAAAAAATTGATTATCTAACAAATTTTTAAAGATAAATGTTTGCATCACTTTCAAAAGTTTTTGATAGTTTCATTATGTTTTAAATCAATAAGGAATTCGTTAAAACAATACCAATGGATAAAATTTTGGGCGAATTACTAAAAATAGACCCAAAATTGAGTTTGAATGCAAAACTAGACCCCAAATTGAAACAAATGCAAATCTAGACCTTTGGGGTATGGAAATTACATTAACCCCCTTATTTGCTGCAAACAAAAAAGACAGAAACCGCAATTACAGTTCTAACTCCAGCGCCGAAGGTAGACTTCTTGAACTGAGTGCTCACAGTAGACTTCCGTAGACTTCTTGAACGGAGTCTCACAGTAGACTTCTTGGAACGGAAGTCTCACAGTAGACTTCGTTCAGTTGACATCCATTGAAGTCTGAACCGTATATTAAACCTTTAGATTAAATTAGGGAAAATAATATAAAAAATTTTTTCAATTTGAAATTTCTTCTAAAGATATTATGAAGATTATTTAATAATATTATTTAAACTTTTAATATTTAATAAGATTTCCGACAACTTTATAAATTTTAAGCATGTAAGTTGATTATGTTCTAAATACCATAAACAGTCGCGCAGACACTTCGATCATGAAGTCTGAACCTGTAGATAAATGTGAAATTTTAATTGAAAAAATTGATAAAAAAAATATTGTTGTTGCGATCAAAAATTTATTGAAAGATAAATTAATTTATAATCAAATCGTAATAGGTTATAATAAAAAAAATTATAAACTAGAGCCGATGTGATGTAAACCATGTGAAGCGCATACGTAGGTTAGAGGGTTACCGAATGGGTTCAAGAATCCACCTGCACACTATCATTTAGGGTTGTAGACTTAGATTGCATAGTGTGTTTGATATCAAAATGGCGATCCTTCGCTATATGGTTGTTAGATTTTGAAACGATATTATACTATTTATGTGTCAGTAATGTTAGTATTTGTTAAAAAAGTGAGGTTAAGACGTTCGATGAATTTTCAGAGTTTAGGGGCTTTTAACAGGACATTTTCTCTCGAGTTTTTTTCGGGTGAAGTCTCACGGGCAGATCTTCGCATGTGATGTCTGTGAAGACTTTTCGATAGTCGAGTAGACCTTCTTTGTAGAGTAGTCATGATGATAAGTTCCAAATGAGATCCAAAATTTTGAATTTTCGCAAAAAGACATTTGGGGGGAAAATTTACATCTTACTAAACAGATAAAAAACTGAAATTGCAATAGTTAATCTGAACAGGTACAAAAATATTAGAGAAAATTTCCGATCGCTCTTTTTCTTCTTTGAACTCTCGAATCCACAAATCGTCGCCGGAATCTCTAACAAGCTCCGACAACCCTATTTTTTCTCCTCTTTCGCCGTAAAGTTAGTATCGATATTCTTTGCTCCTCTGTTCTCCCTCTCTCGCTGGGAAACTCTAATTCCCATCTTTTTTGATTCGCATGATCTGGGAATCGCAATCCGTCTATCCATATCATTCCAAAGCTACTTCTG
Source organism: Crucihimalaya himalaica (assembly GCA_004349715.1). NCBI lineage: Eukaryota > Viridiplantae > Streptophyta > Magnoliopsida > Brassicales > Brassicaceae > Crucihimalaya > Crucihimalaya himalaica. Next base: position 2,947 of record SMJT01000060.1, on the reverse strand, counting down.
TTCCGTCTGTCGCATATCAGATGAGTAGCAAGGGGTCCTGTGAAGAGAGCATTGCTTCTAGATGACGATGCAGATGAAGACTGAAGTACTGAAATGAACAGCATTGAAGATGAAGCATCCAGATGAAGATTTAAGATCCCGATTTGAAGCATGAAGAAGAAGAATCACCATGGCACAAGACGAAGATCAATGTCTCAGTTGATGCTTGCAATGGCATCTGCGCACGCGATACCGGGCAGTACAGATAGAACTTTCACGATGAAATGTGATTTATCAGCCAGATACCAAAATGACGGCCCTTCGGAATTGTGCGATATCGCCATACCGGTGGAATGGGTCGGGTCAGACGGATATTAGAAACACGAATGGTCGCCCCATAGCCGCGCGGCTGTTGTTTAATGTGAAGCTAACCCTTCGGCGTACTTTCGTCGCCTTCCATTGGATTACCACCAGTGAGTACATGCCAACGAGGACTATACGCTCGAGTGAGAGGCTCTCAGATGAAGAAGAAATGAATGATAGCTAATGATGACTATGTACGTACGCATTATCCGCGTTGTTCAAAAAGAAGAATAACTAATCTAGTAAGAGAGACCGGAAAGTACAGATTGATTGGTGCGATTTGTTTTCCGAAGACAAGAAGAGAGTTACGCCGAGATTGGAATCGAAAAGATCGGTGAATGCATGAAGATGAAGCTCCGATGAAGTATGGAAGCAATGATAGCATCGAAGAATCCAGATGACTCAGATTGAAGATCCAATGAAGACTATCACCGATGAAAGAAACTGCAAGAAGAAGAATCGGATAACTCACACTATCTAATCCAGACCCTTTGAGGATTGCCAATGCAAATTTTTGTCGATAGTGGGTGAAGGAGACTTCACCAGGTCGACAAAATTTTGCCATTGACATGGCTAGAGTGAGTCTGTGGGTTCAGTTAAGTGGTATAGTTTCATCTGATCTCTTTTCTTTTTCATCTTCATCGGGCTCTTCTTATTAATATGACAACAAAACACAATATTATTTTTTAATTTCTTTTGAAAGGATTGAACTTTTATTCTGAAGTTTTATCGTTAATATATTTAATTTCTCGTTATTTATGTTAGATTATCTAATCGAACCTTTGATTTCTTATTTATGTTTGATTATCTTAATTTCTCTTATTATGTTAATTACTACTCAGAACTTTGACTTCTTAAGAAGTAGACTTTCACGAGTAGTATATACTAGATACTTCTATTCATACAGAACAGCCAGTTAGAAGACTTCTCCAGTAGACTTCCAGCACAACTTCCTATGCTATGTTAATTATATTAAATTTCTCTCTTTTATGTGGTACATTATCTATGCGTCTCAGAATCACGCGCAGCAGAACACCTAGAGACTGCCAAAAAAGCTAGACTTCCACGAAGTAGCACTTCACTAAGAACTTCGTATCTAATAACCGAACAACACCTAGTTAGAGACGTCTCCAGTAGATTATCCAGCACAAGGACTTCCTCTATATAGGAATCGTGCTATAATCATTTGCGATGAGAACGAATAATCAACCTTAATTTGTAGTTGAAAGTTTCTGAAATTTAATTTATAAAGTTCATATTTGCGATAATCTATTTTCTTAAGAAGACAATTGCCATTGAGGATTATTTTTCTATTATTTTATCATAATTTAAATCTACGGTTTAATTAGCGTTCAGACTTCGAGGCCCATGAATCTGCGAACGTAATTTAAATGTGGAATTTAATAAAAAAAATTGATAAAAAATTTATTTCAATCAAATTTTTTAAAGTATTAAGATTATTTTAAATCAATCGAATGATCGAAACGGATGTTCTTTAAAAAAAAAATCATAAAACTGAGCCATTTGATGTAAACCTTGTCTTGAGGCATATATGTAGAGGTTGCCAAACTTGTAAGAATCCATGCATATACTTTAGGATTAGGACTTAGATTGATATGTTTTGATAAAAATGTGATCCTTCGTATAGTTGTTAGATTCCTTGAACATATTATTACTATTTTATGTCAATTTAGTATTGTTTAAGAAAGAGTGAATTAAACGTTCGAAATTTGAGTTGCTAGGCGCTTACAAACTTCCTCGAGTATCGCCGGGAAGTCTCATCTGGCAGATTCTCGCATGTAGAGTCTGTAAGATTTTGTTATTGTATGAAATTCAAATAAATCCAAACACAAGTGAATATATTATCAACATAAACGTTATGTTCTTTAAACATAGATTTAGATAGATAAATCCCTATCTAGGACAATTGCTCCTGTATCTTGCATCAATATCAAACATCAAGAAGTCGTCTCTCAAATCTTCAACCTCTTCATCGCTGGGTCAACAAAATGTCCGATAAGCTCTTTCAGTTTTCCAGCCACCATGTCCATCTCACACCGCTGTGAATTTAGATGTATGTCCTAGAACAATTACATATGTTAAACCCTGTCAGTAATTAACCACACTACGCGCAACTGAATTTATCCCTCCATAATTAAGCACCTACGATCCACCGTCTCCACCCCTCCTTTCCTAAAGCCATTCCAGAAGTTAAATAAGCTGTGGTTTCACCCGCGTGCCACACACTTAACTAGTTTGTCAACCCTATTGATGATAAATTTTAAATACACATCGTGAATGTGTCTAAATTATGTAACATAGGTGTTAGAGGCTTCGGGCCCATCCTGCACGGAATCATGGCTCTCCTCAGGCCTGAATATTATCTTGGCTGGTTGGGTTCTTTTGTAAACATAGCCTAATAACACACAGGGCTATTCATATCTTGGTCGTTGACAAATCAACCGCTCCTTATATGGGAGTACAATGGTTTCGTCCCTAGTTTCTGCTCAAGGTAAGCAAATTCTGCAGCCACCTCTTGTATCTGTCTGCTTGACCCCCTCCCGGTAGGACGCTAGGCCGGCTATGTCTTCTCAGTCCCAGACGT